>JAGRRI010046147.1:0-10024 GCA_018584345.1 Thuja plicata
AAACAATGTAAAATAGTTTAAAATAGTTTGAAATAGTTTTTAAAAAATAGTTTAAAATAATGTAAAATAGTTTAAAATTGTATAAACTATTTAAAATATTTTAAAATAATGTAAAATAGTGTAAAATAGTTTAAAATAGTATAAAATAGTGTAAAATAGTTTTGTAATTTATGAAATAGTTTAAAATAATGTAAAATAGGTTAAAATAGTTTAATATGATGTAAAATAAGGTAAAATAGTTTAATATAGTGTAGAATAGTGTAAAATAATTTAGAATAGTGTAATCTAGTTTATTAGTATGTAAACTAGTTTAATATAGTGTAAAAATCGTATAAAATAGTTTAAAATATTATAAAATAATATAAAATATTGTAAAATAATTTAAAATATTGTAAAACTATTCAAAATAGTGTAAAATAATTTAAAATAGTATAAAATAGCGTAAAAATAGTTTAAAATAGTGAAAAATAATGTAAAATATTTTAAAATAGTGTAAAATAATTTAAAATAGTGTAAAATAGTGTAAAATAATTTAAAATATTTTAAAATTATTTAAAATAGTAAAATAATGAGAAATAGTTTAAAATAGTAAAATAATTTGAAATAGTTTAAAATAGTTTTAAAAAATTTAAAAGTGTAAAATTGTATAAAATAATTTAAAATAGTTTGAAATAGTTTAAAATAGTGTAAATTAATTTAAAATAGTTTGAAATAGTGTAAAATAGTTTTAAAAAAAAATTAAAATAATGTAAAATAGTTTAAAATTGAATAAACAGTTTAAAATATTATAAAATAATGTAAAATAGTGTAAAATATTGTAAAATAGTTTAAAATAATGTAAAATAGTTTAAAAAATAAAAAATAAATAATATAAAATAGTTAAAAATAATGTAAAATATTGTAAAATAGTTTAAATTAGTGTAAAATAGTTTAAAATAATATAAAATAATGTGAAATAGTTTGAAATATTGTAAAATAGTGTAAAATAATATAAAACAGTCTAAAATGTTGTAAAATAGTTTAAAATAATATAAAATAGTTTAAAATAATAAAAAATCAAATAATATGAAATAGTTAAAAATAATGTAAAATATTGTAAAATAGTTTAAATTAGTGTTAAATAGTTTAAAACAATGTAAAATAATGTGAAATAGTTTAAAATATTGTAAAATAGTTTAAAATAGTGTAAAATAATATAAAATATTGTAAAATAGTTTAAAATAATGTAAAATAATTTAAAAAAATAAAAAAATTAAATAATATGAAATAATTAAAAATATTGTAAAATAGTTTAAATTAGTGTAAAATAGTTTAAAACAATGTAAAATAATGTGAAATGGTTTAAAATATTGTAAAATAGTTTAAAATAGTGTAAAATAATTTTATAATTTATAAAATAGTTCAAAATAATGTAAAATAGGTTAAAATAGTTTAATATGGTGTAAAATAGTTTAATATCATTTAAAATAGTTTAATATTGTGTGGAATAGTGTAAAATAATTTAGAATAGTGTAATCTAGTTTAATATAGTGCAAAAATTGTGTTAAATAGTTTAAAATATTGTAAAATAATATAAAATATTGTAAAAATAGTATAAAATATTTTAAAATAGTGTAAAATAGTTTAAAATAATTCAGAATAATGTAAAATAGTTAAAAATAATGTAAAAAAAAATTAAATTAGTATAAAACCATTTAAAATAGTGTAAAGTAATTTAAAATAGTGTAAAACTCTTTAAAATAGTGTAAAATAATTTAAAATAGTATAAAATAATGTAAAATAGTGTAAAATATTTTAAAATAGTATAAAATAATTTAGAATTGTGTAAAATAGTATAAAAACATTGTAAAATAGTATAAAAAGTTTAAAATATTTTAAAATTATTTAAAATAGTAAAATAATGTGAAATAGTTTAACATAGTCTAAAATAATTTTAAAAAATTTAAAATAGTGTAAAATAGTATAAAATAGTGTAAAATAATTTAAAATAATTTAAAATACTTTGAAATAGTTTAAAATAGTTTAAAATAATGTAAATTAGTTTAACAATTTTTAAAATAGTTTAATTATAATGTAAAAAATAGTTTAAAATAATTTTACAAATTGTAAAATAGTTTACAGTAATGTAAAATAGGTTAAAATAGTTTAATATAGTGTAAAATAATTTTATATCATTTAAACTAGTTTAATATAGTGTAAAAATAATTTAAAATATTTTAAAATAATGTAAAATAGTGTAAAAAATTTAAAATATTTGAAAATAGTTTAAAATAATTTAAAATAATTCAAAAAAATATGAAATAGGTAAATCTAATGTAAAATCATTTAAAATAGTGTATAAATTAAATTAAAATTGTTTAAAATAATATTAAATAGCGTAAAATAACTTAAAATAGTGTAAAATAATGTAAAATATTTTAAAATAGTGTAAAATAGTTTGAAATATATTAAAATACTATAAAATAGTATAAAAAGATAAAAATATTTAAAACTATCATAAATTATTTTTAAAAATTATAAAATAATGTGAAATAGTTTAAAATAGTGTAAAATAATATAAAATAGTGTAAAATAGTATAAAATAATTTAAAATAGTATAAAATAATGTAAAATAATTTAAAATAGTATAAAATAATTTAAAATATTATAAAATAATGTATAATAGAATTAAAATAGTGTAAAATAGTTTAATATTATTTAAAATAGTTTAATCTAGTGTAAAAAAGTGTAAAATATTTTAAAATAGTGTAAAATAGTTTAATATTTTGTAAAATAGTATATAATATTTTAAAATAGTGTAAAATAGTTTAAAATAATTTAAAATAGTGTGAAATATTTTAAAATAATGTAAAATAGTTTAAAATATTATAAAATTCTTTAAAATAATGTAAAACAATTTAAAATAGTTTAAAATAATTAAAAATTATTTAAAACAATATAAAATATTTTAAAATAGTGTAAAATAATTTAAAATAATGTAAAATAGTTTAAAATAGTGTAAAACAATGTAAAATATTTTAAAATAGTGTAAAATAATTTAAAATAAAATAAAATAATGTAAAATAGTTTGAAATAGTTTATAATAACGTAAAATAAAATTTAAAAAAAAATTAAATTAAAATAATTTAAAATAGTTTAAAATGGTATAAAAAAAATTAAAATAGTTTAAAAGAACATAAATTATTTTAAAATAATGTAAAATATTATAAAATTATGTAAAATTATATAAAATATTATAAAATAGTTTAAAATAGTTTAAAATAATGTAAAATAATGTAAAATAGTATAAAATAATATAAAATAAATTAAAATAGTGTAAAATAGTTAGAAATAATTTAAAATAGCATAAATTAGAAAAAAAATTTAAAATAACGTATATTATTTTAAAATAGAGTAAACAAATGTGAAATAATTTAAAATAGTGTAAAATTGTTTTAAAAAGTTAAAATAATGTAAAATAATGTAAAATAATATAAAATAGTATAAAATAATGTAAAATAGTATAAAGTATTTTAATATCATTTAAAATAATTTAATATAGTGTAGAATAGTGTAAAATAGTTTACAATACTGTAAACTATTTTAATATAGTGTAAATATAGTATAAAATATTGTAAAATATTTTAAAATAGTGTAAAATAATATGAAAATAGTTAAAAATAATGTAAAATAGTGTAAAATCATTTAAAACAATGTAAAATAGTTTAAAATAGTATAAAATAGTGTGAAATAAATTAAAAATAGTGTAAAATAATTTAAAATAATATAAAATAGTATAATTTTTTTCTTAATATAGTTTAAATAATGTCAATTATTTTAAAAATATAAATTAATTTAAAATAGTGTAAAATAGTTTTAAAATTTTAAAATAGTGTAAGATAGTATAATATAATTTAAAATAGTTTGAAATAATGTAAAATATTTTTAAATAGTTTAAAATAATATAAAATAGTTTAACAAATTTTTAAAATAGTTTAAAATAATTTAAAATAATGTGAAATAGTGTATAAAATAGTTTAAAAATATTTTATAAGTATAAAATAGTGTAAAAAATAGTTTTAAAATAGTTTTACAAATTGTAAAATAGGTTAAAGTAATGTAAAATAGGTTAAAATAGTTTAATATGGTGTAAAATAGTGTAAACTAATTTAACATTATCTAAAATAGTCTTATATAATAATTTAAAATATTGTAATCTAATTTAATACTATGTAAACTAGTTTAATATAATGTAAAATCGTTTAAAATATAAGAAAATAATGTAAAATAGTGTAAAATAATTTAAAATATTTTAAAATAATGTAAAATAATTTAACATATTTTAAAATAGTGTGAAATAGTTAAAAATAATGTAAAATAGTTGAACATAGTTTAAAATAATGTAAATTAATTTAAAATAGTGTAAAATAATTTTAAATAGTGTAAAATAATATAATTTTTTTAAAATAGTTTAAAATAATGTAAAATAGTTTAGAATATTATGAAATAGTTTAAAATAGTATAAATTAGTCTAAATTTTTTTTATAAATATTTTAAAATAGTTAGAAAAATATAAAATATTTTAAAATAGTGTAGAATAATATGAAATAGTATAAAATAATGTGAAATAGTGTAAACTAGTGTAAAATAAGTTTAAAATAGTGTTAATTAGTTTTATAAATTGTAAAATAGTTTAAAGTAATGTAAAATATGTTAAAATGGTGTAAAATAGTTTAATATAATGTATAATAATATAAAATAGTTTAAAATAATGTAAAATAGGTTAAAATAGTTTAATATCATTTAAAATAGTTTAATGTAATGTAGAATAGTATAAAATAATTTAAAATATTATAAACATGTTTAATAGTATATAAACTACTTTGATGTAGTGTAAAAATAGTATAAAATAGTTTACAATATTATAAAATAATATAAAATAGTGTAAAATAGTTAAAAATAATATAAAATAGTTAAAAGTGTAAATCTAATTAAAATAGTGTAAAATAATGTAAAAGTGTTAAATAGTTTTACAAATTGTAAAATAGTTCTAAATAATGTAGAATAGGCTAAAATAGTTTAATATGATGTAAAATAGTTTAATACAATGTATAATAATGTAAAATAGTGTAAAATAATATAAAATAGTTTAAAATAATTTACAATATTATAAAATAAGTTTAATATAATATATAATAGTATAAAATAGTTTAAAGTAATGTAAAATAGTTTAAAATAATTTAAAATAATGTAAAATAAGTTAAAATAGTTTAATATGGTATAAAATAGTTTAATATTATTTAAAATAGTTTAATATAGTGTAGAATAGTGTAAAATAGTATAAAATAGTGTAAACATGTTTAATAATATGTAAATTATTTTGATCTAGTGTAAATATAGTGTAAAATAATTTAAAAATATTATAAAATAATATAAAATAATTTAAAATAGTTTCAAATAATGTTAAATAGATAAAAGTATAAATATGTTTGAAATAGTGTAAAATAATGTAAAATAGTGTAAAATATTATAAAATAGTTTTAAAATAGTTTAAAATAGTGTTAAATAATTTTACAAATTATAAAATAGTTTAAAGTAATGTAGAATAGGTTAAAATAGTTTAATATGTTGTAAAATAGTTTAATATAATGTATAATAGTGTAAAATAGTTTAAAATAATTTAAAATAATTTAAAATAGTGTAAAATAGTTAAATATGACGTAAAATAGTTAAAAGTGTAAATCTATTTAAAATGGTGTAAAATAATGTGAAATAGTGTAAAAAATTATCAAATAGTTTAAAATAGTGTTAAATAGTTTAACAAATTATAAAATAGTTCAAAGTAATGTATAATAGGTTAAAATAGTTTAATATAGTGTAAAATAATGTAAAATAGTTTAATATAATGTATAATGGTGTAAAATAGCTCAAAATAATATAAAATAGTTTAAAATAGTTTAAAATAATGTAAAATAGGTTAAAATAATTTAATATCGTTTAAAATAGTTTAATCTAGTGTAAAAGAGTAAAATATTTCAAAATAATGTAAAATAGTTTAATATTTTGTAAAATAGTATAAAATATTTTAAAATATTGTAAAATAGTTTAAAATAATTTAAAATAGTGTAAAATAGTTTAAAATAATGTAAAATAGTTTAAAATATTATAAAACTATTTAAAATAATGTAAAACAATTTAAAATAGTTTAAATTAATTTAAAATTATGTAAAATAATATAAAATATTTTAAAATAGTGTAAAATAATTTTAAATAATGTAAAATAGTTTGAAATAGTTTAAAATAGTGTAAAATAATGTAAAATATTTTAAAATAGTGTAAAATAATTTTAAATAAAATAATGTAAAATAGTTTGAAATAGTTTAAAATAGCGTAAAATAAAATTTAAAAAAAAAAATTGAAATAATTTAAAATAGTGTAAAATGGTATAAAAAAATTTAAAATAGTGTAAAATAATATAAAATAGTATAAAATAAATTAAAATAGTGTAAAATAGTTTGAAATAATTTAAAATAACATAAAATAGAATAATTTTTTTTTAAAATAACATATATTATTTTAAAAATAGTGTAAACAAATGTGAAATAATTTAAAATAGTGTAAAATTATTTTAAAAAGTTAAAATAATGTAAAATAGTGTAAAATAATATAAAATAGTGTAAAATAGTATAAAATATTTTAATATCATTTAAAATAATTTAATATAGTGTAGAATAATGTAAAATAGTTTACAATACTGTAAACTATTTTAATATAATGTAAATATAGTATAAAATATTGTAAAATAATATGAAAATAGTTTAAAATAATATAAAATAGTATAAAATTATTTAAAATAATGTAAAATAGTTTAAAATAGTATAAAATAGTGTGAAATAAATTAAAAATAGTGTAAAATAATGTTAAATAATTTAAAATAGTTTAAAATAATGTAAAATAGTATAATAATTTTTTTTTTATTGATAAAAGGCTGAAACCCTAAATTTTATTAATATTTAAATTTAAAAGTCTTTACATATTAACCCGCTCAATGCAGGTGCTGTTAGGAAAGAGCTGGGTTGAGAAAATCTTTGGTCGTGCCCGAGACTATAAGTCCTGAAACTAATACAAATTTTCATAGGCATACCCATGACTCGATATCAATCAAAATTTGATAGAGCATACATGGTTTCTGTGGGCATACCCACTACTCAATTTTTATCAAGGTTTATTAGAAAATAACAATATAGTTTAATTACAGTGAGAAAATGTGGAAACATCTCTTGTTGAAAACAATTGGGTTACCAATACTGTAAAAAACTTGATCCTAAATCTTCAAAAGGAAATTGTATTCAGTGCCAGATTTGACAATATCCTCCTGTAATGATATCTTAAAATGACTACAATTAGAAAAAATTAACTAATATACTATTTAGTATTAATACCGCAGCCTTACCATACCTATTAGCATCAGAAAACATATAAATCAAGCCCATTATCCTCTAATGAATTATTCAAAAAACCAAAGACATGATATGCGAGTGCTTAAAGAGAGGAGTGAAGCTCAAATAAAAGGCCAAAACTTAAATGATTAATACCCCTTTACGTTTGATCTCGGGTATCTCTACAAAATGGAAAGGGATATTAATCTTATAATTTTTAGGTATAATGGGTTCCTAAAAACTATCTAATTAAATGGATTAACTTAAATAGAGAGTATCCTATTTACTAATTAGAACTAGCCATAATCCTGATATTTATATTTATTTGTTTAATCATAATTTAATGTCCACTTTTAATGATCTACATCTGGAAATATGTCTAGACTTTACGAAATAGAATTATAGAAATTAATAATAATAATAATAATAATAATAATAATAATAATACAAAACTTAGGCTCAATTAATGCTATCATAGTAGTGTCAAATAATTATTCATAAAGGTATTATAGAGATGAGCTTTTTCCTTTATTAAGAAATACAATAAAAGGTTGCCCCATCTGCGCCTTTATTTGCAAGAAGATTAGCCTCTTTATTTCCTTCTCTGTAAATATGTTTCACCTTTGAAGATGTAAAGCTATTTAATAGTTCTAAAATCTCTTTCAATTTAGAAGAAAGCTTCCAATTTGGAGTTCTCCTTGTCCTAATGGCATTTATAATTATTTGGGAATCACCTTCTATTTCCAAATGTAATATTTTAAGTTGTTTGCATAATTTAAGACCTGCTCAGAATTTAAGACCTGCTCAGACTGCCTCACATTCAGCAAGGTTATTGGTTGTGGGAGGGATGGCCATAACAAATTTTGCTATGATCGAACCCTTGTCATCATGCACAATTTTGCCTGTGCCTTCTATACTAGGATTGCCTCTAGAGGCCCCATTGAAATTTAGCTTAACCCATCCAGCTTTGGGGGGGTTCCATTTACAGGAATTTCTTTCTTCTCTGATTTTCTTCCCCCCTTTGTCGTATAAAGGAGGAATAGCTAAATCAGGCCACACTCTTCTTAGGTTATTATCACATTGTTTAAAAGTATTTTCAAAGTATAATTTTTTTCTTAAAATAGTTTAAATAATGTCAATTATTTTAAAAATATAAAATAATGTGAAATAGTTTAAAATAGTGTAAAATAGTTTTAAAAAATTTAAAATAGCACGTAAAATAGTATAATATAATTTAAAATAGTTTGAAATAATATTAAATATTTTTAAATAGTTTAAAATAATATAAAATAGTTTAATAAATTTTTAAAATAATTTAAAATCATGTGAAATAGTGTATAAAATAGTTTAAAAATATTTTAGAAGTATAAAATAATGTAAAAAATAGTTTTACAAATAGTTTTACAAATTGTAAAATAGTTCAAAGCAATGTAAAATAGGTTAAAATAGTGTAAACTAATTTAACATCATTTAAAATAGTTTAATATAATAATTTAAAATATTGTAATCTAATTTAATACCATGTAAACTAGTTTAATATAATGTAAAATAGTTTAAAATATAGGAAAATAATGTAAAATAGCGTAAAATAATTTAAAATATTTTAAAATAGTATAAAATAATTTAAAATATTTTAAAATAGTGTGAAATAGTTAAAAATAATGTAAAATAGTTGAACATAGTTAAAAAAAATGTAAAATAGTTAAAAGTGTAAATCTAATTAAAATAGGATAAAATAATATAAAATAGTGTTAAGTAGTTTTACAAATTGTAAAATAGTTATAATAATATAAAATAGGTTAAAATAGTTTAATATAGTGTAAAATAGGTTAATATAATGTAAAATAGTTTAAAATAGTGTAAAATAATATAAAATAGTTTTAAATATTATAAAATAATTTTAATATAATGTATAATAGTGTAAAATAGTTTAAAATAATATAAAATAGTTTAAAATAATTTAAAATAATATAAAATAAGTTAATATAGTTTAATATGGTATAAAATAGTTTAATATTATTTAAAGTAGTTTAATATAGTGTAAAATAGTATAAAATAGTGTAAATATGTTTAATAGTATGTAAACTATTATGATTTAGTGTAAAATAATATAAAATATTATAAAATAATATAAAATAATGTAAAATAGTTTCAAATAATGTAAAATAGATAAAAGTATAAATCTGTTTAAAATAATATAAAATAGTGTAAAATAGTGTAAAATAATGTGAAATAGTGTAAAATATTATAAAATAGTTTTAAAATAGTGTTAAATAATTTTACAAATTATAAAATAGTTTAAAGTAATGTAGAATAGGTTAAAATAGTTTAGTATGGTGTAAAATAATTTAATACAATGTATAATATTGTAAAATAGTTTAAAATAATATAAAATAGTTTAAAATATTATAAAATAATTTAAAATAGTGTAAAAGAGTTAAAAATTATATAAAATAGTTAAAAGTGTAAATCAGTTTTAAAAAAGTGTAAAATAATGTGAAATAGTGTAAAATAGTTTTTAAAATAGTGTTAAATAGTTTAACAAATTGTAAAATAGTTCAAAGTAATGTATAATAGGTTAAAATAGTTTAATATAGTGTAAAATA
>JAGRRI010046168.1:0-17124 GCA_018584345.1 Thuja plicata
TAATGGTGCCCTGGAGACAAAGAAATTGCTCAGCCATATGTACACTGGTTCGCCCACTTCTGTTCAGGAAAATTGCTGAATAATGATTTGAACTATAAAAGAACTAATATGTAATCATCCACAGATTATCATAAATTTATCTGGGAAGTAATTAGTTTGGGGAAAGAGTGTTTAATCTATTTATATCAAAGTTTAGGATCATATTTCAGAAAAACAAAAAAAAATTCAATCAGTTTATTTACAAAATTTATGTTTTTATAATTTTATGTTGTCAAATTTGCATCTTTTAAAATGGGTTCAATTGATATCAAGTTTGCATTTTTTGATATGGATTCAATTGATGGTATGGTGATTGAAATAACTTCTCACCTGCCCATGATAATACCATGGTCGCCATTTACTTTTGGTAACTTGCAGAGTATCTAGATTGTACCTTGTTGACAGCACTGGAACCCGCCCATCAGTGTCTCCACTATTAAATACATTATTTACATTTATTAGCATCTATTGAATTAGATTTATGACATTTAAATACAATGGATCGTTATACCATTTGATATAAATATAAATATAATTTATACATAAATAAGTTTAAATAATATATTCTGAATTATGATTTGTCAAAATTAACACAAGTGTTAATTACACATAAGATATGTAAACAAATCAAAACTTAAAATGTAATATTTAAACTAATGTAAAACCTGTAAACCCATATCCTTAGACTTGCCTCCATAAGCTTCAGATAGGCAGGCAATACAGATGAACGGGAGTCGGCCCACCCATTGAAGATATCATTGCTGCATTGTGGAAAAATCATTTTATTTTAATTATAAGTTGCTGAATAATGATTTGAACTATAAAAGAACTAATATGTTTTATGTTAAATGATATAAATTTCTCAGCTAAATTGCTCAGCCATATTTCGCAGCAGTCTTGGATCAATTAGACAGTGTCATTGCAAAAACTAGTTCACCAATTTTAACTCTGCCCATTGCAATGCCTTGTGCCAAAGCTGAATCAAAGGAGGAAAAAGAGCCCTGTAAAGACATTCATTTTCAGCCAAGGCCTTATTGGTATGCAAAACCCTCAAGTGACCCCTGGATTGTTGTTAGACCATTTTCAGCGCCAGAGTCCTCTGGAGAAGGATTTTATTGGTAAATAAAAGCAAATTGATAATGCAGGTAAGGCCTATATTCGCAGGGTTGTGACTTTGTGATATTTGTCTTAGTGGATTTGTTCATTGATGTCAGTTGTTGGGTTTGGGAATTTTATGTTTTAGCTTTTGCAATGACACTGTCTAATTGATTAGTATGATTATAAGACTAGTCAGATAATCAATTAATGATTACATGCATGCCATTTATAGTCAGATAATTAATTAATGATTACATGATGTGATGTAGATAATGTTGATTTGGGATCTGCATGTGGCCAATGTTATTTTACATCTGGAAGATAACGTATTCGAAACAAAATTGTTGAGATAAAGGTATTGTTAATTGGAGATTTTAGAGTTGGGTTTTAAAATAGAGCATTATGGTGTTTGAGAATTCAGAATCTAGAGAAGGAGATTGTAGGTAGAGGCAGAGTAGATGCATTTTTAGTTTGTCTAAAGTCTCTATAATGGAGAATTTGATAGGGCATCCATACATCAAGTATACGTTAAGAATATTAAGAATACTGAGTTCATAAAATATTGTTCTTAACTGTAACTATGCAATAATTCATGCTAAGGAACTTCATACAAATTTATAGCATAAAGCATAACAAATGATTTGATGTATTAATAATCTCTTATCTATTTTATCATGGCATTTCAGTACAGCTGGGTTTTAAAAAGAAGAAAAAGTATGCTAACCTCATCATCTTCATCTCTACTTTCCCTTTCTTTTGGTCTCTTATTTTCCTTTCTTTAAAATCCCATGCCATCAGGGTTGTGCCTATGTTGCCAATAAACAATATTCAATATCATACACACAAAATTAACTAATATGTAACTCATAATATCAAGTTGTAGCAATGAAAATATAATCAAAATGGGAGGTGCAGAGCATGGACATCTCTCTAAAAGACGAATCCAACTATGGAATGAAGTTATTATCTCTCTTGCCAATTTAATTCATGTAAACCCTTGAGTGCTGTAAAGCCCTATTTATAATATAATAAGATTTTACATCACAGTAGGGCATTCAATGGAATAGAGAGACCCTATTAATAATTACATGATGTGATGTAGATAATGTTGATAAAATATTGTTCTTAACTGTTATGCAATAATTCATGCTAAGGAACTTCATACAAATTTATATCATAAAGCATAACAAATGATTTGATGTATTCATAATCTTTTATCTATTTTATCATGGCATTTCAGTATAGCTGGATTTTAAAAAGAAGAAAAAGTACGCTAACCTCATCATCTTCATCTCTAATTTCCCTTTCTTTTGCGTCTCTTATTTTCCTTTCTTCGAAATCCCATGCCATTAGGGTTGTACCTATGTTGCCAATAAACAATATTCAATATCATACACATAAAATTACCTAATATGTAACTCATAATATCAAGTTGTAGCAATGAAAATATAATCAAAATGGGAGGTGCAGAGCATAGACATCTCTCTAAAAGATGAATCCAGCTATGGGATGAAGTTATTATCTCTCTTGCCAATTTTATTCATGTAACCCCTTGAGTGTTGTAAAACCCTATTTTGACATAATAAGATTTTGTCAACCCGTATGTACACCTTACCTCTAAGAAATAATGCAGTATTTAAATGAAGCTTCTCTAACTATTTATTCTTATTTTTAGTCATACATATTTTTTTGACTTCTCATAGAAGTGCGCAAACAACACACTAAAAAGACTTATGGAATGTCTTGTTGCAAAGACAGATATGACGCTCCTAATATACAGCATTCAACCTCTGAATAATATTTCTAAATCATTCCAAGAAAAAACAGTTCAAATAAATAAATAAATTTGACTCTTTCATACAGAGAATGCATGCATGGAATAAATTTGGAATGCAAAAAGTAAAATTTCAGAAATGTCAATGTTCAATGATCAACAGTAAACAGAATTCCTTGGAGAGGCTCAAATAATTGGTGAATTGAGGGGCTGCAATCAGAGTGGGTAAGCACTAAGCAGTGAATCATCGAAGATGGGAAGGAAGTGAAATATTGACTAGTAAATTAGGCGAGAGACATAAAAAGCTTTTGAGCAGTAGTAGTTGCGACAACCCAAGTGTTCCATGTTGTCGTTGGGGTTTAGATCTGCCATTAAAAATCAATTGTTGTAACATGGTACCTGTAGCGATAGAGAACAGCTCTGAATTATGGGTGTTATGGGAAAAAGGAGCTTAATAAATTGGGATTAATAATGATGAGGCTTGCCCTTCGCCCACTGGAGGAGCCATCTTGCTGAAATGCAGTTATGTGTGAACAAATTTAGGCCAATGTAAAGCTGAGAGCTGCGCAAGAGGACAATGAATTTGGTCAAGGATAGAGAACAGCTCTGAATTACCTGTCTCTTAATTTGTGAAGGTAGTGGAGATAAAAATGGCGGGTCCCGGCAAGCTCAATAAGCTGGTCCACGCTTACATGTTCTACGGCTCTGTTCACGCTGTCGGTCCCTATCTTTAGGGTCGACAAAATTTGATACGTTATAATAAGATTTTACATCACAGTAGAGCATTCAATGGTATAGAGAGACCCTATTTTGACAGGCCTATTTAACATAGAATTAAAAATATAAATTCAATTAGTAAATGCTGGCTTATATAAAAGAAGAAAGAACTATTTAAACTATAAAAGAAGTCGGCTGGATTCACGAGACATACCTGATTGATCAAGTTGTAGCAATGAAAATATAATCAAAATGGGAGATGTAGAGCATGTACATCTCTCTAAAAGACGAATCCAGCTACGGGATGAAGTTGTTATCTCTCTTGCCAATTTTATTCATGTAAACCCTTGAGTGCTGTAAAGCCCTATTAAAAATATAAATTCAACTAGTAAATGCTGGCTGGCTTATATAAAAGAAGAAAGAACTATTTATACTTAAAAAGAAGTCGGCTGGATTCATTAGACATACCTGATTGATCAAGCCCTTTAACCATGAACCAAGAATGTATTGAATATCATTGCAAGTTGGGACTATAAATCAAGACAAGGAACATTTTATTCAAACATAAGAGAGACAGGGGATGGAAAACGAAAAACCTGGTATTATTCGCTCTGCTTTTTCCTTCACTTCAAGGCTGTATGAATCTTCTTCTCAATGAATCAACACTTAGAGATTATTCCATGAATCCCTACCCTCTATTGCCCTCATTTTGTTTGCCCAATTGCCTCTAATTATAGTTGTTTTTATGAATCAACAGTTAGAAATTATTGCATGAATCTACCAACTGCCCTACCACAAATCCTCCGCCCTCTGTTTATTGCATACTGCCTCTAATTATAGTTGTTTGTATGAACCTCCCAACGGCTAGATTCACTCACGAAATTTTAAAAACACCACCACATTCTACATGAATCTCAGACTGCCTAGATGGCATTACGCAACGGAATTTTGAAAAAAAAGGATCAGAATTTCAAAGAAAGCAGTTTCCCAACGGCTGGCAACGCTCCTGCCAAAAAAACAAAATCTGAAAAGTCTGATCGCTCTATGTATGAAAAAAGTTTCAAATCCAAGTACATTTATAATTCTAGTTTGTTTTTTGTTTTTGTTTATTAAGTGTGATTTTTTATGGCATGTTTGAACTTTTTTTTCATAATTTATAAGTAATGGTTTGATTTTTTTTATTATTTTTTTTGGCAAAGATCCTTATAATTATTTATTCATTTATTTCATTAATAAAAGGAACACTATAATTGGAATTTAGAATTTTTTACAAGAATTTAAAGGAAATAGCAAAAGAAAGTTTTGCTAAAATTGAAATTGTATGCTTTGGAGTGATAAAGTTAATATGTTTTATAAATCAAAATAAAGTGCTACAAGGATCGTTTTCTATGTTTATATGCAATTGCAAAAGGTGCATTGTTTGTGGAAATTGACACCTTCAAATTTGATAGTGTTTTATTAATGTCGCTAAATATTTGTATTCTTCGAGCCATTCACATTATGTTTGAAAAAGCTATTAGAGACTCACGTGCTTATATTATCAAAAAATCCAACGAGATATAAAATGGACAAAGTTTAACAAAGCAATTTATCAGCTTAAACTAGTATAGTTGGCATCTAGGGCGATACGCTTGTGAATAGTTGAGTGTGTTTGAATTTATGAGTATTATTGATTAATTAGGATATTTTCTCTAACACAAGCAATTTGGGTTTTCTAACGACATTCAATGGTCAACTAGGACATTTACATACACATGAGCATATTTAGGTGTTTTAAAGAGATTTGGTGGTCAATTAGGACATTTGTATAGATATGAGCATTTGTGATATTTTAAAGAGATTTGGTAGGCAATAGGACATTTTCCTAAACATGAGATGTTTGAGTTGCTCTAGATGAGATAGAATATATGGTTGAGATGCTCGTACAAATTTCCATATGGGATCCTATAGTAATCCACATTTTAGTATTTATGTTTTTTCCTTTTAAGAAAAAATAAATATAAACCTTAAGGGGGTGTTCTAAATATTGTGGTTTACATGTTGTAATAAACTCACCTTAGTGACAGCTTTACCATTAAAATATTAATTAGTTGGGACCTAGTTTCTCATATGTAGTTTACAGATTATTTTGGAAATTAGGAGCATGTAATGCTTGATATAATAATTTATACAATATAATGAAACCTTGAAAACTAATAATACATCATTTTTATGTTTTTAATGTTGTGGAGATGTAAATGCTCTTGATTTTTCCAATACAAGCAAACCTAGGACCTATCATTTTCAATGGGGGTGTTCTATTATTGACCTACTGATCTCTTAATGACCAGTCTATCTTAAGTTCAAATGTCACTAATACATTTGGTGTTGTTTTCCGACGACAACTTCCGACGGAGGATACACTTTTTTGTGAAATTGGGTTTTTTTTTGTAATTCTCCCTGACAAAGTCGCAATTCTGACGATGCTTAAGTAGACTGTCTGAATTGCAACTTCGATGGACTATACATGAAAAAAACAAGTGAAAACCAAATCATTTTGATGTGAAGTCTGTCACGGGAGAAAACAAGCGCGAAGTCATGTTTTCATTTGGATGTTAAGTTCATTGTAGGAGAAAAGGAGCGCGGAGTCATTCAAAGCCAAATTGAGGTAGGGTTTTGTATTAAAATTTGCTAAGCATTCTTTTATTTTCATTTGCAGCCTTAAATATGGATAATGTAAGATTTTGCTAATGAAATCTAGTTCTGGATGCGCGCCACTGGGGAACCCTAATTGTAGCAGATTGATAATGACATCATTTAGATCTCTCTTTTGCTTTACTTTCTCTCTGCTGAAATATATTCCTAGTTGTTAAACCCATAATATTATAGACACTGGTTGAATCAGTTTCTTCATTTCTAAACACCACGTCTTCTTCCTTCAAATCATTGAGATCAAATTGTAGTTAAATACTCCATGTATTAAAATGTTATCGTATATGTAGAAGATGTCGCAAAGAGGAAAATGAATCATTTGCTTTAGGATTAGCTTTATCTCGGTGTTCAGGCCAAAATTCTCCTACCTTGGCCTTTGAATAAAGTTTTAGCTTGCTTGTTCTAAATGCTCCTGCTATTTTACTAGGTCTAAATGTTTCTGCTAAGTTAGTTACCTAGTCAATAACCATGAACTCCCTTACATAACACCTAGATTTAGTTTGGCGAAAAAATCATACGTGATTTGATCGTGTGAAATAAGCAGTGGCCCAAAGGTAGCCCTTGTACCAATTGAATATGTACCATTGCCCTTGTACAGAGTTGTGCCCTTGTATGCTCCCACAACTGCATCATATAATGGGTTTCGGCCGCCTCTATCTTTGATATATATGAGCTCTGAATTGAACTTGAGAAGACCTCTGTGAAAGCAAATTTGGTTGTGAACTTGTCACTAGAACTATTAAATCATTTTTACGCTTTTAAATCCCTAAGAAAAACAATTTATTTTCCTGTATTGATCTATTCTTTGATAACGTATACAAATACAACAGAGTATTTTCAAATGTTCTAAGCTAGAGTGGTAAAAGTACATATTTACAGTTTCTCTTATTTCTAACGAAAGGCAGGCAATAATAGAAATATCAAACTTAAAGTGATTGATTCTTTTATCCAATTGAAATTCAAGGTTTCAAGTTAGGGTTCTTAGAATCAAGGCATGGTGACTCATTGGTTTGGAGTTTAAAGTAGAAGATTTTCCAATGTAAAGATTCAAAAGCACTGCGATGAGCTTTTAGACTATCTTTTTTTAGCTAATTGTATTTCTAGAACAGATTCAAATAGAGGGCCTATGTTTTTGGGACATTATTTGGAGCTCTTGCTTATAGTTGTCTTTTCTTTAAAAAAATTTCTTGTAATATTTTATTTTTTAGTGCATTTATTTTCAACTTTTTTAGATATTTTAATTGAGCTATCTTTAAAGATTTGTATTTTGGAAGGATTTCATGTTATCCTAAAATCCCAAACTAATATTTTTTAAACTTATAGATAAGTGATTTATGGACACAATTTTCTTGATAAGAGTTGATGCTACACTTATGTACTAAAATTATTGTTCAAGTTTATGTTGAATTTGATTTCAATGTGTTTCTGATTTCTATGTTTTAGATTTCAACAATAGAAGTAAAGTGAGGAATAATGGTAGGATTTGTATTTGCATGGTGTTCATTTATGTTGTAGCTTTGCATCTAATTTAGATTATTTAATCTATTGAATCTTGTGTTATCTATATTATACAGTAGTTCAAAATTTATTTCTCAGATCTTCATATATACTGACTAGCTGGCTTCTACTTTTAGCTAGTAGGATAAGTGACTTATGTCTAAAACTTTAGATCAATTATTGATTCATGTAAATTAGGTTTCATAAAACATAAAATCTTGTTTGTGAGATGATCCAATTTCATTCTTGTGCTTATACCCGAAGTAAAAAGGATAGGGCAGCTTTAGATTGGTTTTTTTTACTTGACAATGAAACCCCCATGGAATTATTGTACATAATGTGAGTACTTGTGGATTTTGTCCATAATTTAGCTCCTAGGGAGTACAATGTGAATGCATATCTCAAGGCATTAGGATAATTTTCTATGAATCAGGGGAAACACTACTTTATGTTCAAATTAGAATGCAAACAATACCTCTTGAAGGCTACGTCTTTTTTCTATTATAAGTAATCTGCTCCTCTTGAATGGGGAACTTAATAACAAATTGTTATCACTGATACAAAGTTTTGAGGTAGCAACAATGTATTTGAAAATCCAAAATGGCTTCCTCTCAAAAGGGAAGTTGGCAATGCATTACACCTAATTTCAAGAAATTATCCTCAGAAAATCAAGATTCAAAACTAATAGATATCCCTCTCAACAAAAGATACACCACAAGGTTGACCTCAGTTCTCATTGATGCAGGGATCATACAAGAAGGTAAAAACCCATAGTCAGTTTTAAAATCATTTGGCAAGAACACAGGCCTTTCAGGTTGTCAACGTCAAGATCTGCACAAAGTTACTGCAAGAAATCTGCAAAAGAGAATGAAAAGTAATATTGCATGTCCTCAAAGAAGAAATCAAGAAATCTATGAGGAGGAAATATGTTGTCATATTCCAAATGTATTTCTCTGTTAGGCAAGGAATATGTCTATTTTCCATAGACATTCCTTGTATGGAGATGAGGAGCTTGATGTTGTGGGTGGGAAAATGTGGCAGAGCTTATATGCCACTAAGGCATCCCAATAGTTGTAACTCTATTCAAAGTAAATATGAATCATGTGGTTGTCACACTTACATAGATGAAACTATGTGCTACCATTCTAAACAACCCTTTAACTACCACTCCCTACAAATTATCTTTTCCTAGATACCCTTGGCAATCATTCAAACTAATCAACATTAACCTAGCACCCAGAAATATAAATTACATTACACCACAAAACTTCATAATTTAACCTAGCATTATAAGAAAATCACATTCTATTACGGAGGAAAAGGAAAAAAATTTACCTCGTTTTAGGTTTCCAAGGTGTCCTATTCTGAACACATTGCTAACAAATTTGTTGAGGTCTAGTCCTAAACTCAAATTGTATCTATTCCATGACCTTTTCACAATATCTAGACTATTAATGTAAGGTGGAACAACCATTGTTTTAACAGTGTTACTATACCATTCCTCTTTCTACAAGCAATTCTTCAACCCCCATGATTCTACAACAAGCATGCCAGCCACGTCTCTTTTTAACAACCCTAAACTAGTCTACAAATGTTTCATGGTTGTCACATCAATTTGAGAATTCACCTATCTAACAAGTTTAACTGAGGTTTGGATTCGAATCATGTTACATGAGAGTGGATAAAAATTGCAAAATTTGATGTTGAAATGTAAAGTTCAAGCTAGTAAAGTTGTGTTGAATTTGTTTACATTGAGATTAGAATAAAAGACAAGATCTTTAATGTGATTTGAAACATTACTACAAACAAATTATACCCAACACTGTTCCTATCAATCTAATGGACTATGAAAATCTTGTGTACACTAAATGTGATGTTGCAGAATGCAAAGAGAAAAGGGTGGAAAACAAACCTGGTGGCCCTTCCTAGTTGGGCGTGCTTGGCAATGGCATTGTTTAGGCCTTCCTCAAATAGAAGGTCAAGCGTTGCACATAGTCCATATAGAAGTTGAATGGAAGGCGTACATTGTCTTTAATCGATAATCTTGGTTACGTGTATCTCATAGTCTTATCATTGATTGCAGGCTTTATACAACTTCTAACTTATATTTCTCTATGATATTACTCTTATAATAACATCATAGCTATAATGAATGGATTGAAATATGTGAGAGTCAAACTCTGTTTCAATATTTCTTATAATCCTCGATGACTATAGCCAACAAGATATCCCTTGATAACATTTTCTCTCACATCTCATATTCTCCTTACATTCGATCAAGACTTTCTAATTGCTACTGCTTCCTCATTTATCGATGGTTTCTCAATTAACTTAGTTCTTTCTTCCAATTCAAACGTTCTTCTAATTCATATATAGTACATGTTTTGACTCCTCCCACCAATCACATTAACCATAGGGGGTGGGAGAGTCTATCCAACCATGGAGACTTCAAAATACAAATTGTTGATTGCAAAGACACATTTTAGGAACAATCATCACCAAAGTTGATTCTTTACCTTCAAATGCAAATGAAATGTTACAATACTGACATGGAAATAATAGAAAATCAAAATAGAACTAATTTACTTCATTTCCTATATCCAATCACATTGTTTCAAATATTTAAATGCACAAACTCAGAGACTGTACTCTGCGTCCAGAATTAAGGATTTGCAAGAATATTGTTGTTTATTGATTCAAAGCCATTTCAAAATGGTCTGTACACCCAAAATCTACATCCTATTAAAACTCACGTGGATCTTCAATTAAAAGACCCCCAAACTCGACAACCACTCCTATAACCAACTTCTAACTGCCTACAACAGTCAAAAACCATTTGTTTACAAATTACAAGTTTAAAAAGTTGTCAAATTGACAACTACCTTTGTCAACTCAACCCTAACATGACATATCTTTTCCCCTACCTAAAAAATTTCTTTAGATTCAAGCCCTTCATGACTTGATTCACTGTTGCAACCAACAACAACCTTGTGTATGGCAAATTCTTCATTTTGCAAAACAAGGTTGTCCAACTGCTATAAAACCTCATGCATGTCTTTGCTAACAATGTATTGTTCAGGTCATGATGTGCAGATGCCTCCTCCTATGAGGACAAGCAATCTGATGTCATTTTTGACTGTAATGTCGACAACAAGGAGCATGCAAACATCCATGTTTGCACCGTCTATAGCTGGTAGATCCTTGTGCAGTAGAAGATACACATCCTTAGGATACAAAGACCAGTACTGGAGATAATTCACCATCATTTCCTGGATCTACCCGTGTTTCTAGTACGGGAAAATTGCAGACATCATTGTTGTTGACCGATGAAGATATGATTCCTTTAAAATTACCTAAGCTTCCAAGAACTTTAAAATTATTATTATTTATATTCTAATTTTAATTTACTTATTCATAACTCATTTTGGATTGATGATCCCATGATGTGTTTTCATGGAACGATGTTTTTTATGAAAAGCTTAATGAGATGACATTGTCTCTATTCGAGCCCACCATACGTAGAAGGTGGAACATCATATGTGAACTAACCCTATCGCACTGCTTTGATTTCATATCATCGATAGAATATTTTTCATTTCATCTATTTCTTGTACTATATTCAAGGTATGCAACTTCAGTTAATTTTTTTAGCTAACAACTTTGTTTTTTCTTAAAAGGTGGAATTTACAAGAAAAAAAATTAAAAGATCTGCTCATAAAATATTTAGAGGAGCTCTTTGGAAGTAACATTTTTTACAGCACCAAAGTTCTTTAAAGAGCTTGCAAACATCTAAATACTGTGAGGGACACATACAGAAGGAATCTAATGAATAACCCAAAATACAAGCATCCTCCCATGATTCCAGAGAAGTAGTGGAAGGAATTCATTTTGGATGCAAAGGAGAAAGCGCAAAGTAAAAAGGAATTACACCAGTAAACGACAATAGAATGTATGCAATAGTATTAAGTTGAATATAATTATGCACTAATTAGTGATCTTTATATTTATATAATCTAACATATTTCAAACTTTTCATAGACTACAGGACACATCAAAGGCTACAAAGGCCAGACTAGAAAATCATGGCCAACACAAAATTGGCTCTAGTGGTTATCTGAAACTTCAAGCAAGAATTGTAAGTAGCAGTAATGAAATTTTGAATCAATGTTTTTATAAATTGAAAACAATTTTATTTAATCAAACAACACCTGCAAAATTGACGATATTAAGCCAACAATGCAGGGCTCAAAATTTAATGTAGCGCCCAAGGAAGAAGACAGAAATATTGCCTTCAAGAAAGGCTATAAAGTCGTGGCTTAATGCCTATGCCAAGCTTCTTGTGGCAAAACCCAAAAGTCTGTTGCATTGGTTCACACACAAGTAAGTATGCCAAATGAAAAATACTTCAAATTGAATACTTGAGCAATAACCTATTTGAGGTTTATTTCGAACATAAATTGACTATTTTTGTTTTTAAAAGAAACAAATGATAACAATGTGCATGACATTGCAATGCAGACTTCTAATCCTAGCACAGATACTCCACATGACGAAGACCCTGATGTGCATCGTAGTGATGGAGGTATTCATTTGCTATTGAAAATTAATTGTGTAATTATTAATATAATTTAACATCTTAAATTAAAATTGGTGTAACCTTTCTTGTGTACATTTTAGAGCATGCAGAACGTCACGGTGAACAAGTGGAGGATGATCCGAGTGTTCACCATATTCAAGATGATGTGGCACTGTCAGGTAAAGAAAATATTTGTTATGTAATTTTAATTTTTTTTATTGGTTGTTATGTTCTTTTAATTAATGAAATACTTGTAACACTAATATAAAATGTTGTGAATTTAACCCATTTAGTTTTTATTGCAGCGAACCCCCCTTTGGCGCACCAGCGTCCTCCTCCTACACACATGAGGAGGCATTTATTGAGATCATAAGAAGAAGAGGAGGATGGAAATGACGAAGATATTGATGCTCCACTTAGCCTTTACATTAAAAAATCTAAGAAAAAACCAAAAAAAAAATGATTGCAATAAACCATTTTTGATAATGAAATAACGTTGTCTTACTGAATGTACTTTTATGCTACTAAATGTTGATGAATGATGTGTTGATGAATTATTGATGAATGTCCAATTGTTAATAAATTTTAGGTGTTATTGAATGTTATGTGATTATAATGATTAAATGTCATATTTCATAAATGGGTGAATGAATGAATGTTATATGTTAATGGGGAATTTAGAGTGATGTTAGGGGGGGTGGGGTCAAATGATTTTCCACCTTCACGTGGTTGGCCTTGTTAAGTAGAGAATATTAAACTATTCTCAAAACCAAGTGAAGCTCAAGCTAAACCAATGTAGATTCAATGGTCAAACACACCTACAAGTCCTATTCCACATGGATTCAATGGTCAAACACACCTACTAGTCCTATTCCAGTGTCAATATGCAAATTTATGATTGTCCCTGTCCTATTCAAGGCTTTCCTATTTTACTATTTCATTCTCATTGATTTTTGTTTAGACTTCTGTACAACATCTTTTAATGTCCTTCATGAGACACACTAGAATTTCTATGCCGAAGGAACACTGTTATTACTCCTTGTACATGATTGTCCTCACTTTGATATCTATTATCTCTCCATGAATCTTGCTTTGTTACATATATGCTGCTCTGATAATGAGATAGATATTGTCATTTTACATGTTGCTTCTATTATTTTCCATTTCACCTCAATTCCTTGACACCATTAAATTTCTCCAGCATCTTCATCTTATGCAACTAATATTGTTGTCGGCAAGTAAAATGAACTGTGATCCTTTAAAAGGAATAACCATACACATGCTTTGATTTCACTATTATAACATTTAAGTTGGGTTGCAGTAGAGAGAAGGCAGGGCAACTCATTCCTTTGCTACTGTTAGCATGTCTTTTGGTTCTTTATGTTTTCTCCTACACTCCAGATGAAGGTGGGTTGTTTTCGTGAATTATGTTTTTCACTTTCACCATTAAAACCTTTTGAATATTGTCATTTGTAGCATACTGGTAATCACAATTATATTTGTCATTCATTTATGTTATTAGCTATATAGTTACTAGCTTGAGCTTTTCTCAAAATGTATACTTGAATGCTACTAAATAATAGTTTTACATTTATCTCATGGGATACAACTATACTATATCAATGGATAAGTTTGACACTATCATCAAATGAGTGTGAAAACTTACCATACATGCACACTACCATTTTATTTATTACTTTAAAATATTTTATTTTTCTTTTATAAAATAATATCTTGTTATTAGCTCAATCAAGGCATTGATTTTGATAGATACATATTGATTCTTAAAAATGAGATGTTTTGATATGAAACTTATTGGTACCTTAGACTCTCTTTAGTTTGCATGATTTGCATTATAATTTCATGTGCAGTAGCCACATATGAACAAGATATTTTGTACGAGTTAGAACTAGATGTTCTAAATATATATATTGCATATTCTTGAATGGAGATGGATGATAAGCTTCCAAAAAATATAGAATGGTCCAGGATCTCGAGAGGCAAGTTGTATTACATTATTATCTCTGATAATTTTGATCAGCTAATTCTTGATCACATGATCAAGAAGTTTTTATAATTTTAGTTGAATGACTTTAAAATATTTATCCTCTTTTTGGGAATTTTGTGTGTATTTTTCTAATTACTTTATTTGGAATTAGAGAATAGTTGATCAATTTTTTTTGGTTGAATCATAGAAGGAAGTCCAATATCATAACTTTTCTAGAATTTTGAAGCTTCTATTTTTTTTAAATTCATTAGTTTTGTTTGTAGGTCATACCAACTAAGAATATTGAAAAGGATAATAATGATTTTCCTATTCATCACTATTGTTTGAACAAAATAGAAAGAAATAATTTTCCCACTAAATGGAAATAATTGCACAATATATCATGGTGTGAGATAATTCTACTATGTTGGTACATATGCATTTATCCTATACATGTATTCTTAAATTTACTTAGGAATCAATAGTCTTCTAGATGCATAAAATTGTACATTAGCTAATCAGGTTAGGTATATCATGTTGTGTGCCACAGTGGTTATACCAACTCTTCTTTGAAATAGTAACATCTATCATTATTACGTGTATTATTTCCTCCTTCTTTCTTCTTTATAAGCACCTAGACTATACAATGCACCATATCTCATTATCATCAATGCATTGTCTATATTCACTGGTGAAATAACATGTGTTTACTTCTCATTATTTTTGGTCAAGGTCTATATTATGGCTTGTAGAACATGCTCCTAGGTGCATCAACATGGTTTTAGAGTGACTATGACTGTAGCCCCTTCCTTCTCAGTGAGTTTTCACCAAGTTTGAAGTTCATTTTCTTTCATGTGAGAGCATTCTAGTTTATTGATTAGTTTTCCATTATCATTTGACAAAACCAATTTTTTGTTCTATAATTTTATTTTCACTGATCCATATTGTATATTTACTATTTTCATTAGAGTCAATAAGTTCTTTTCCATAGAATAGTATATTTCCCTTGTTCATCCATTCAAATTAGCGATCCTTGTTTTCTATTGGCACAATCTTCCAATTTTTCAAAGGGGCCTTTATGATCTATGTATCAACCCTTGATCAATGGTGGTTAGAAATTTGGATAAATTAATATATACATAGGGTTTTGCATTAATCTTCTTGGATTTGGTTATTGATAGGCTTTCCCGTCTTTATTGACCAATTTTTGCAGATATTTGTGTGCTTCTAGTTGTAATTAAAGGTTTGCATAACCATAAGTAGATCATTTTTTCCTTTTATTGTATATATGGATAGAGAAATGTTTTAAATCTTTTCCATGATTGCATTCAAGTATCTAAGTGGGACCATGAATAGAGGAATGCATACTTATATGGGATTTTAACCCCATGTGTGATGTAGGCTATTTTTGGCTATTAATGTAGCCTATTTTTCGCTTATTGATTTGCCATTGAGGGAATTTTTGTTATAATTTCTGGAGTAAGCAATGTCATTCCAATTTTGAGATTAACTTGCATAGGTTGTCTCAACATTGAATGTTTGATAGGTTATAATGGCTCTAAGAACAAAATGCCCCAAGCCTAAAACCCTCAAATGGGAATATCTAAATATGTCAGTAAATGGTTTTACGCATTTATACTAATTTTTATTTTTCTTCAACAAAAGCACTTCAATAGGGATTATTAATATTGTTTTTTTGTGTTACAGAGAATAGTTACCAATCTACTAAAGTTTTCAATGCCTTGTCTTGGTCTTGGTCCTGGTAAGAGATTTTAACTTCATTTTTCATTTTATGATTTGAATTTTGTTGTTTTTTCCTCTTGGACGTGGCTTATGGACTGAGTTTTCTCCATTCTTTGCATTGATTTGGAATCTCATTGCTGGTTTTGCCTCCATAGCATCTTTGAATTTAAAATGGAGCTAGGGATTCAGTGTTTTGAATATGATTATGTAGCATGATGAAGTTGGGGGCTAAGAATAACATTTCTTCTATTACTTTATTGTATTTTATGATGCTTGATCCATGAATGCCATCTATGAGAATGTGCTTGTGTTTTGGTACCTATTTGATTTTCCATCATAAGTGTTTTTGTTTTGCAAATTGGTGCTCCTCAAAGGTGGTCTTAGAGAGCTTCCCCTTGGGGAGCCCAATTTTCAATGCAAGGGCATTTATTGAAAATTTAATGTAATGTCACAACTTATTCTATACCTGCACATGGAAAAAACAAGTTAGTGAAAATATAGTACTCATCTTCCTTCTAGTGCAACACTATTGTGAGTGTGCTCATG
Organism: Thuja plicata; assembly: GCA_018584345.1. Classification (NCBI taxonomy): domain Eukaryota; kingdom Viridiplantae; phylum Streptophyta; class Pinopsida; order Cupressales; family Cupressaceae; genus Thuja; species Thuja plicata. Next base: position 16,669 of record JAGRRI010046168.1, read on the forward strand.
CCTGGAGCATGTTCCCCTTATTCTGGTGTATGGTTGACTATATGCATGCATAACTGTAAGTGTAGATAGATAATATATATAATTTAATTCATTAGATAGCTTAGTTTCATTCTTTCCCTTTCATTGAATTTATAATAATTTGCAAGTACTCTAAGAATCAAAATCTTGATCGGCCAAAAGGTAAAAAAAGGCCAATGATTGCATCAATTGTTGGTGCAATCCTTTCTGTTCTATTCTTTCTTGACATTGATATTTATCTATCATAGAAGGTTCTATTATTCTTGACCTAACAATTTAAAACTTTAAATTGATAAAATGGCTACTTACTTATGTATGCACCCTAAAATGGTCGCCTAGACTATGGGCCCCATTTATCATTTTATCAATTTATCAATTTCCTGAATCAATGCTTTGGAACATTTTCAATTCAAATCAATTTCCTTGATCAAATTGTAA
>JAGRRI010046173.1:0-14840 GCA_018584345.1 Thuja plicata
AGCTGAGAGCATTCTAAAAACCCTTGCACTCCATGTCTAGGGAGCTATGGATCAATTTTTTAGACCTCATTCTTGAGTGTTCTTGAATGTAAGGATTCATAGAAGTGTGACACAATTATAGCACACACTCTGTAGTCTAGTCCTTCTTCTTATGCATAGCCCTTATATATGAACCTTGCCTTATTTATGGTCATATCTCCATCTTCATTCATTTTTTTCTTGAAAACCCATTTAGTACCAATCACATTGTTATCTTTGGGTCTGGGAAAAAGTGTCCATGTATCATTCTTCTCATTTTGATCAAGTTCTTCCTCCATAGCTTTTACCCAATCTTCATCCTTTATTGCTTCCTTCACTATCTTAGGCTCATACTTGGAAATCAAACAAGTAATTTATATGAGCTTTCTTCTGGTTAGAACACCTGCATTCTTATCACCTATAATCTAATCAGTAGAGTGATTCATCTTCACATACCTAGGTATCACCAGTTTAGGTGTAGGAGCTTCTTCTTTTGTTGGTTGAATCACTTCTTCCACTTTGTTTTGTATTATTTTTTCATGCACTACCTGTTAAATATACACAATCTCACGATCATCTTCTATGACTTTCTTTCTTGAATCACCATATTTCTCAAGGTATTCATCCACCTTTACATTTTCACTCTCAATCATTTTGTTAGTTCTCTTATTGAAATGCTTATATGCTTTGATTTTAGCAGAATATCCCAATAAAATACCTTCATCATGTTTTGGATCAAACTTGAATGTGAAATCATCCCTCTTAATGTAACGTCTACTTCCAAAGACTTTGAAATATTTAATATTCGGTGAGTGACCATACCATAGCTCATAAGGTGTCTTATCAGTTCCTTTCTTTACTTACACCCAGTTCAGTGTGTAAACAATAGTACTAATTTCTTCTCTCTAATACACTTTTGGTACATCACCTTGAATCAACATTGTCCTTGCAACATCCACTATAATTTTTTTCTTTCTCTCTACAACACCATTTTTTTTAGGAGTCTTTGATGCAAACATTTGTCTCTTGATTCCATTATCTTCACAATACTTAAATCTTTTTTAGGAGTAAACTCACCTCCTCTATCAGACCTTAGACACTTCAAATTCTTATCTGATTCCTTCTCAATTAGTGCCTTGAATGTTTTGAATTTATGGAATGCATCAGATTTTCCTACAAGAAAGTTACTCACATCATTCTACAATAGTCATTGATAAACAATATGAAATATCTATCACTTAGATAACTTATCTATCTCATAGGCCCACAAATATCAGTATGCACCAAATCAAGTATGCTTTCAGATAAAAAAGACTTTCTTTTGAAAGTAGAACTAGTTAATTTACCCAGCTGACATTCTTTACACAACATGTTGTCTAGCTTGACTAATTGTGGTGATCCCCTAACTGCATTTTTCTTACTCAATTTGATCAAACTATCAAAATCTACATGAGATAACCTTCTATGCCATAGACAACTATCTTCAACCTGTGTAATCAAAAAACTATTCATAGTAATATTTAGATAGAGTAAATTACCTCTAGTCTTCCTACCAGTAGCAATCTCATCACCCAAGCTTCCAATTATTCTACATATACCTCCTTTGAATTATAGTATGTAACCTTTATCATTTAGCTAACCCACACTCAACAGATTATGTGTTAGACCATCCACAAAATAAAAATCATTTGCATTAATCTTACCATTAAAATAAATAGTTCATTTTCCTTTGACCAAGCAAGGTGTATTTTTACCAAACCTTACCACACCACCATAAAACTCATAAAGCTTAATGAACTTACTCTTATCATCAGTCATGTGATGTGAGCATCCGTTGTTTATAATCCATTCATCATTGTGTCCCATGTGAGAAACTAGTTCCTTTTCACCTTCTGATGTATCTTCTTTGACTACAACAAATAAAAACTCCTCTTCCTCATTATCTTCTGATTCTTCTTTGGTAACTCTTTCATCAACTGCAACATAGCATTGTTTATTCCATTTTGCCTTAAAAATTTTGAACTTGTCCTTTTGTCACCATTAGGAAAGATAGAAACAATGTGTCCAATCTTATTACATGAAAAACATTTTAGTGGAAGCTTGCCTTTGTACTTACCTATCCCTCTAGGTAATATTTTTGCTAGTATTGCTTCAAGATCTCCTTGTTTCCTTTCATCTTCCAAGATAGGTTGAATTTCTCTGGTGTAACTGTTGGAAATACAATAATGGAAAAGCAAGATATTGAGAGGGGGGGTGAATCAGATCTTCAAATTTAAACACTTAAAACAAATTGATCCACATTCATACATATATGAATCTAATGTAATATCAAATAGCATCCACACAATGAAATAAATAACTCATAACACCAGAACTTGGTAACCCAGAAATCCAAATAGGTAAAACTGGGGTGGGGATGACACCCACAAAATTCTCCACCACTGCAGTAATAAAGTGTGCCTGTTAGGGCTACAAAAGTTGATTACAAGATGCAATCTACCCTGTTAAAGGTTTTCCTGGTTAAGAGCTAAATATCATTACAATCTACCCTGTGAAAGGATTTCAACTTACAATAAAGTAAGCACTTTGTTAGGAGATTTAGAAAGGTCTGCTAGAACCACTTTGTTAACAAATTTTCACCTAATACAATGATTAGAATGTCTCACTTGTATTGATCCTTCGTTATATACTCAGATGCTGATGATGGATCTCCTCTTTCCAGTACCTTCTATGATCTCATAATCTGATATAACTTTACTCTGTTGTTCACTGTGTTGTCACTCTGTTTGATCTCTGCTTCTTAACAAAATAACCCTCTGTGCATTTCACTTCAAAAATGCAGTCACCACACACACTTCTCTCCACATACTCAAAATAGGGTTTAGAAGCAATCTTATATATCTATTCAAGTCTAATAGCGAGATCTATATCAACGATCAAGAACTAATATCCATACCTTGAAGGTATTATAATTAATGATTAGAATAGATCATGCATAGGATAAAACAATTAAATGCATAACCAACTCCATAGGAAAATATTAAATGCATACATAAGTCAGCCCAAAAAGCTTATATAAGTCCGCATGAACACTTATCCTCAAAGTTTGAATCATTCTAGACATGTATACTAAAACTATTCTTCTTGGTACTTATCATCTCTGTCGCTCAGTATGATACTACTCGGCAACCTGAATACTGCTCGAAAATGTTGCTTGGCCTTGCATAGTTTTAGCTCAGCCACAGTGATAGTCAACTAAAACTGCCTAAGTGAATGACTAAGTTTTGGTCACTAATCATCAAAAGAACTTAGATATTAACAGTAACTTGACATGTAACCAAAATCATGACTTATTTATTTACCTTTCCTTACCGTTACATTAGACATTGATGCCTTGAAAGCTGCCTCAACTCTTGTAATATTTTTATCAAAGTTATTTAACTCAAATGCAGTAAACTTACCGATCAATCCATCTAGAGTAGCACTATCAAAATTTCTTATCTCTTTTATGGAAGACACACTAATAGCATAATAAGGTAGTAAAGTTCTCAACATTTTAATTACCACAATATATTCCTCAATAGTTCCACCAACACCTCTGATAACACCAAAAACTTCTTTTATTCTTTGACCATATTGTGCAATATTCTCTCCTTATACCATCTTTATGTCATCATACTTTCCTCTAAGATTTTCTTCCTTAGATTTTTTCACGTGAATATCTCCTCCATAGATTAGTTTCAACTTTTCCCAAACATCATAGGACTATCAAGTCCAGGAACATCAACATATTCAATATCAGATAAGGTACTTACAATAGCTTATTGTACTTGAGTATTCTCCTATTGTTCCTTCAGTTCATCTGTAGTGAGAGTTCCAGTAGGAGTGGTATAGTTGTGTGTGACATGCATCTAGTATTGTGATCCCATACCTTTTAGATATAAATTCACTTTTCCACTCCATACCAGGTATTTTTCTTTAGAGAACATGGGAGGTTCCTTCCTCATCATTGAATCTTTTCCTCAAGTTGTAAAGCTTACCACAAAGAGGACCAAGGCTCTGATACCAATTGTTAGTATTATTAGATCCAAGATTAATGAGAGGGGGGTGAATCAGTAATCTAACAAATTAAACTTTTCATAAACCATTCATCAAATTACATAAATAAATATCCATTGCATAAATAAATAAACCAATGAAGATAAAGAACTACAACCATGCAGCACAATAACACCAATAGTTTTCTTGCGAAAACCCAACTAGGAAAAACCACGTGTGGGGATGACACCCAAAAATAATTTTGCACTCTTTTGAAGTACACCCGGTTAAGAGCTTAGCCCTGTTAGGAGTTTTAAAATGTTTTATTAAGAGAAAGACCCTGTTAGGAGCCACTCGGTCAAGGGATTTACCTCTAGCCCTGTTAGGAGATTTGTCTCATTAGGAGTAACCTTGTTAAGGGATTTCAAGCCCTAATCAAAGAGTCACTTGGTTAAAGGATTTACAATTCAAACTTTTTAGGATCTACCCGGTTAAACAATTTATCTCTATTAAGCTCAAGTGAAAGTGATATGAGAAAATAGCACTCCTCTACTGGTAAATATATAGTTCAATCTCAATCTATGCTTCACATGAAAACTATCAAAACCCTATGATTGCACAACTGCATTCAGGATCTTTCTCTTCCACACACTTTTCATAATACATCATTTTACACATAAATACATTTCAAGCTCATTAGATGTTCACCGCCTAAAACATGACCTAATACATCATTACGAACATTCTCTCTTAATCCTTAAACCCTAAAACATATTACCAATTTTCAATTACAATTTCAATTCCAGGTCAACCTTTAGATTCATCACACATTCAATTTGACAAAGAAAAGTCAAACCATAACACACTTTCCAATATTCTTTCTCAACTTCAAGAAATTCAATCATAATAATAAAAAAATTGCCAACTCATCAATCCTTGTCAACCTGCAATGTCACTACAATCCCTAAAACACATAATCTACTTACCACAACATGATATATCATCACTAGTTGAGGATCTGACTGATTGTTCTAAGAACTCCTTTTACTTTTCACTAAATGATCTTTTATCCATTTAAACTCAGTCTTCTGGTCACCTAATCATGATGTGGTCACAACAAAAACCCCATAACATAGTCAAGATAACATATCTTGAACCACAACACCTGAATCCAAACCTATTTGATACAAACATCAAATCATTCCTCCTTGGCTTCATCATGTTCTTCTTGTTGACTTGTCAACCTTCAATTGATCATAACTCACACCATGCATATGATAAACATGTGCAATCATAGAAATACCTTCTAGAGACATCACTTAGTCTTCCATTATGATCACAAATACCAACTCTTACCACAACACTGGACCCAACTTCTTGAACATACATTAGCATAACAAACACACTCTCAACCAACAAACACTAAGTTGACATTAATGACAACATCATGACTAATCAACCTATCATCGTATCAGCATCACACACATTCCATACAATACTCAACTTATCTCTGCATCAATTATGCCAAAAAATAATTTTTTTCCTATCATGACCAAATCTAAAACAATTACCATCATACTTGCTAAGTGATACAAATTTACTTTTATCTCCAATCATATGATGTGAGAAACCACTATCGATTAGCCATTTATTTTTGTTTCTTCTAGAATATAAGTAAATTTCAATATTATCATTAGCCTTAGCACAGATGTTAGTGATATCAATTTTAAATTTCTCTTCTTCTTCATCATAAAACAAGCAATCCTTAGTCTTAGATTCATCATCTGAGATAGTAGCATCTTCATTCACATAGTAAGACTTTTTATTGAATCTTTTGAACTTCTACCTAGGAGCTTCATAAGGAAATCTAGTAGCCAAATGACCAATCTTACCACACCTAACTCATTTTAGGGGTACCATAAAATTTGTACTTTCATGTACCTTTCCTCAATCTTCTTTCAAAGTTAGCCTCAAACTCTTCTTCATCATCACCGTCAAGATCATCTTATAATTTTTTAGCTTTGAAGGTCATCTCTGATTTTTTCTTGTCTCTTCCAAACTTCCTTAGTTCAAATGTGGTCAGGGTACCAAACAATTGTTCTTTAGTAAAAAAAATTGGGTCATACACCTCTGCAATTGCTAAAAATTTGTCACTGTAACTATCTTGTAATATCATCAAAATCTTCTCCATGAAGTCCTGATTGGTAATAGTGCCTCCTTAAGTCTTGAATTCATTAACTATATTCTCAACTCTTTTAAAATAACTTTTTATATCTTCTCCATATTCCATTATCAAGTTATCATAATGTCTCTTAGCTGTCAACTTCTTAGATAACTTGACTCTATCATTTCCTTCAGCTTTTCCCAAACTTCATAAGTTGTCTTCATTGAAATAACCTTAGCCAATTCAGTCTTTCATAAATAACTAATCCGTCCATTCTAAAGAGGAACATACTTTGACTATATACGCTTCCATGTCTTGTAACCAATCGATACTAGGTATCCTTTTATCTAATCTTTCCATGAATTGTAGTCTGATCCATCAAACATTGGAATCGTCAGTTTGTGTGCCATCAGATCTACCTCAATTGGTTAAGCTCTTCACCGAGGAACCAGGATTTGATAACAATTTTTGAACAAGCCAAATAAATGAGGGGAGGTGAATAAGTTATTCCCATACAACATTACAAAAATTTCTCTCTGTTGGTTAATGCTTAAAAAGTTCCAATAACAACTTAAGATTTGTTAGTTTATCATATTAAACATCCACAGAAAATATAAACATGAAATGCATAGGAACACCAAAATAGAGAACACCAGATTTTATGTAGAAACCCCAAGATGGGTAAAACCATGGAGAAAATAATTCTCATGAAATGTAAAAATACTTGTTAGGGTGACATTGAAAGGTGATTTGATCCAAAGGCTCACTACGTGAAATTCTCATTGCAAGAAGGCTTATTGTCGGTTGACTCACTGTCGATAAAGGGGCTCACTACCAATACACAAGGATTCACTGCCATGAGATATGAAAATGAATAGAATCTACCTCTAAGATCTACAGACTGATCTGCATAAACATATATCTACTTCTCATGAATTCATAGTCACTTCACATATGCTCCATAGATATTCAACACATGCATACACTTGCACATTCATGTGCATACCTTACTATGTTATGTTCATGCCTTACTTATTCAATGTCCTGAGATCCAAAAGGTCAGGAACATAATTTGAAATAGGTCACACCAAAAATATTCCCGAGGTGGGAAGGAATGAAATGAGGTCAACCAATACAACACACCACGTTACACAACACCTTCTCCAAGGCATACGGTTCGAATGGTTATGAACATGTTACAAAACCAAAGCTAGGACCAAAATACATCCACATAGGATTGATCATACAATCTACCATAATGTATATTCTAGAGACCAAAATCCATTGGTGAACACACCAAGAACTTCAACCGATATGCCAAATACTCCAACCGACATAGTATTTTGTTGGTATACAACAACAGATACAATATTATGCCAATCATAGTAATCGATACAATTAGAAGCTAAGATATGAGTATATTGACATCAATGACAACTATTAATTATAAAATCACTTGAAAACCAACTTCACATTGTACTACTATCTCAATGTCATCACCATGAGCAGATATAGTCACAATAAATGTAATTGTGGCAATAAAAAAAGGGTAAAGATTCAAATGTTTTCCTACTTCAAGTCAATAACTAGGAACAATCACATTTAAAGGAAGTTCATAGTATTAATAAGCACAAAGCAAGTATTCAAGAACAATTTTTAGGTCATTTTTGAAATAAAACCATTAATCTTTTTCAATATTGTGAGGTACAAATATGCAGAAAGAAAGAAAAAATGGTAGCCAATTTTTTTTTGTAGAATAATTTTTTTTTGAAACTTTAACAATGTATAAAGAATTTATTTCAAAAAAATTGAATGTCATCAAGGGTTTCAGGTTTTAAAATCATGACATCTACATTTTTACATACCCAAATATAGTTTTGAGAGAAGCATATTATGGTATCAAACATAAGCACAAAATATATTAGTTGCGGCCAAAAGAGAATATAGACCCACAAGTTTATCTCACAGTGAGGGTTTGTTATTATTCATAGTCAAGAAACTTGTAGATTTTTAAATAATTAGAGTTTTAGAACATGAGAATAAATGGCCTTATAGGAACTTGTGAGTTTACTTTCATAGAAAAGAAGACCGAATATCAAGAAGAGAAATCCATAATGCATTTTTTTGTGAAATTAGAGACAATTTTTATAAGTGTGCCAAGACAATGAAACCACAGTGACAAATGCAAAGTGGATCCTTACAAATTTTACTATTTTCCTTTCCAATTGAGCATGTATAGAGTTTCAGTTAGTTTGTAGTGACATCAATAAATAGAGTCCAACATGCCCAAAAATATATAGAACATCAAGGATAAACAAGGGTGAATAGCAAAGTTCAAAACATTGGAAGGGAAATGTTGTTAAAAGATCAAACAACTCCATATTTGGAAAAGAAAATACATGTGAATGGGCATAATATCCATCAAAAAAACTCCATTAACCTTCAATAGAACTTATAGAACCCTCTTCAAACCTTTGGAACCACAAACCAAGAGAAAATGGAACAAAATGAAGAAAAAAATGGAAGTGTGTGGTTATGTTAGGGTTTATTTACCCTAAAAATGGCCACTGCGAACTTAAGTATTCTTATGATTTTGTTTTTGTGTATGAGGAAATCTTCAACCTGTTGGGAGCAAGCTAAAACATAAAACATTAGTGGATTAGCACATATAAATCAGAGAATGAACAAGAAACCAAAAAGACTCCATCATAACATCAGATTGAGCCAAAAACAAGTAAATTGCACCCTGTTACTACTTGTTTTGATTTGCTCTTTTGGATGATTGTGCATGTGCTCTCTCAAACACAAATGGATCAAAGCCCCAATGTAATGCAACTCATGAATTCAAGATTGGATGAGAGAAGGATTCAAGAACTAGTATGTAACAACTAGCCTCAAACTTCTCCAAATGATTAAGCTACTATGATTGAAAAATAATGCATAAAAAGGAAACTATGATTGATTCACCAAAATGATCCTAGCATGTAAATTCTATGTGATTTAAACATAAAAGCATGAGAAACTAGAAATGAACTCCTAACATTAAAATAGCATGATAACAATGCAAATTGAGAGATGAAAAATGAAGAGGAGAAGGCCTCTATTTATAGAATTTTGGGAGAGAAGAGGAGGGCTTGAATGATGTGGCATATATGTGGCATCCATATAAGGGACACATAGGCTTGGAAGAGATGGCTAATTTTGAGTCAAAATTGGCATTAAATGTTGAGTGGCTCAAGATTTTCAAGTGGGAGACAAACTTGTAAGAGGAATTTAAGAGGGATGGGTGACCATTTTGGAGAGAATTCTCCCATGTGGGTGATCATTCCAATAGCCTTAAAAAGGTTCGGAACCACCCTTTAAGTATGATTAGAGGACAGTTAGGTAAGGAAACATGCTTACGAAGTGAGGTGATGGGAATAGGGTAGGCTTAGAGTAGGTCTCTAGGTTGGATTAATAGGTTCCTAGCTAGGGTTTAGATTGTAATTCAAATTAGATTTGAATAAATCATAGTTTAGAAGAATTAGGAATATGGAGGAATTTTCAATAAATATAAATTTATTAAAAAGGGAATTTTGTGAGGCAAATGTATTTAAATAAAATACATTAGAATAGTATTTGATCATTGATAAATACCAACTATGAAACTATTTAATCGATTGAATTAAATAGTTAGAGGAATAAGAGAGAATTTAATATTAATAATAATATTAATATTTTTGGACGTCTACAGTTTTAAAGTCAAAACATTTATTCATATGGATATCCCTCATTTGAGGTGTTTAATACTTTTCTTTGACCTTTTATTTTTGTATCAAAGTTTCCATGTAAAAATGCTATTAATATCATTTTAATAGTATTTACGATGCAAGAATTAAATAGAAAATTATTTATTGCTTTTATTGTTGCTCCAAAGGAGTTAGTTGAAAATTTATGAGTGGCCAAGTTTTTAGGGAGGTCGGTTTCAGTTTGAAAATAGATGGAGAGGATTTAGAGTATGTTTGAGAATATTTAGGGGGAGTTGGAGCTTTTTCCTCATGCCCTAATGTTTCCATAGTCAAAATTGAATTTTTCCACCTTTTTGAGCTCATTCTGATGAGATTCAGGTGCTATATTGTTTGCTTGATTTTTGCATCCGACCCAAAGCAGTTGGTAGTTCCTATTTTCTGCAACTGCTTGGTGAGTTGGATATATTCTTTTGAAGACTCATTTGTAGGGATTTCTCATTATGCAATTTTCTGACACTTAGTGACTTTGAAGTCCTTCTTGCAGATACTGCATTTTTCTGTAACTCAACTTGGACATGTATACCAATATTTTACCACAATTATAAGTATAAGTTGGGTGTTTTACCTATACATTCATATGTTTTCATTGTGTACATGTTGATGATTGATGATTATTTATTTTGAAAAATCTTCTTTTCCTTGTATTATTGTCTTATTGTATGCACCTTTTATAGAGTTATATGTATGTTGTAGGTTACAAGTTGTGTCAAATTTACAGAATTATTTCTAGTTGCCAAAGTTTTCCTTTCCTTCTAGGTGTTAGGAAAGCATGACCTTCTTGTGAAATATTTATGCAAGGAATGTATAATTTTAAATATTGAATGTTAAGCTTTTCCATTTGAATACTTTGTGTATCAAAACATGGTTACATGGTCCTTGTTCATATTTGGTGCGTCACCATAGGAAATAGTTTTTCATTTGCATGTTCCTTTTTAACCCTTTTCCTCAAAAATTTTAGTTAGTCAGTTAGGTGAGTACCATAGGAATTCCACCTTCTTTGGAGGTTATTTGCATCATAGGTGACCCACAAACTTGGAAATCTCCCATATTTCTCCTAAGTGTTAACTTTTGCAACTTAGCAAGGGTGCAATTTTGAGAGATAACAAAACCTTAATGTACAATTACGGGTCCAATATTCATTTCAAAATATTCTATAACATCTCAATGTATAATTGTAGGTTCAATATTTTTTGGGGGATATTGTTTGATGCCTCAATAAAAGTGTGTTGATATTTTATCATGTTTGATTTTGTTGTTCATGTAAAACATCATGCTTAAGCCATGAAAATTCCAAGTAAGATGTCATAAATAAATTGATGCACCATGTATGATTTTAAGATGCACAAAGTTAGTGTGCACATTTAATGAATCCATTCCCCCTATTTTAAAAATTGGTTAACATTGCGACCCTTATATTGATTAAGTGTCACTACCATGGCTAGTTTGGATAGGGGACATATTTCATATGATCTCAAGCCTAGTTCAATCCTTGTTAAATTAAAGAAAAGTTAGAGGGAGGTCTATGTTGATGTGCACAACTGACTTATCTATAATTATGTTATTATATTATATGTCAAACAAAATTGTGATTGTCTTATAAATGGTTGAATGTTTTTACATACAAAATGAAAGCATACACAAAATATGATAAATTAAGTTAATCTATTTATACTGATAAATATATGCAACACTCTAATTAAATGTAAGGATTAGCTAGAAATATTAATGAAAAATAAGATATTTTAATGAATAAAAACCCTTGTGGAACTAAGTCTCAGTGGTTGTGCTCCTACATGATGATATATTAATACCTTTATAATACCATATATCAAAGATATTCAAGCATAAGATATGAAAGAGGTTTCGATTGTATCTAATTTTAGGTTATTGGATGAAGTATTAGATAATTAGGATTATTTAAAAGATCAAGGGCTCTTGTTACTTGAAAGGTTTGAGATGATGAAAATGACAAAGAATATGAAAAGAGGACAAGTGTCTCCATGAGGTTGGTGTAGTTGAAGGATTCCCTTGGAAGAAATGGATGGACAAGATTGGCAGGTTACATTGGGATACTTTGGGTATATGGAAAAATCTTTGGCCCATGCAATTGTACCAAAACCCATGTCACATATACAAAAACTAATACCTTGCACTACAAATGCCCATGTGTATGTACACTTTGAGATAATTTGTATGTTTTAAAGAAAATAATGAAGGTTAGGAATGTGCAATTGAAGGATTACGGAATAATTTGTTTTATCCTACTTAATAAAAAGTGGTTGTTAAAGAATAATAAATATTTATTTATTTATTTATTTACTTTTTAGAATTTGAAGGTAAGGGAAATAAATACTTTGATTTATTTATTTTAGATTGGATTATAAAATACGGGTGACTAATTTGTTAAGGCCCAAGAAATAGGATTGGTTGAATTTTGATGAATAATATATGAAGATATATTTTTGTTGATGAAATAATAAAATATTACTTAATTAATTTAATAAGATAAAAATTAAAGATAATTAATTAAATAAATAAGGATATATTGAATCAATTATAGAGGAAGTCATTGGATGATTGGTTGAAATGATGAGATGTAAATTTTAGGTACCTATAATTTGAGTCTCTTTGAGATGGTATTACAAAATAATATGATTTTAAAGAAGATTAAAATGCACCTCTCAGTTATTGTAACATATGAAATTGGATGAGCCAAGGGTAGATGGTATATGGCTAAACCAAAATTTAATGGATATGATATGAGGGGAATGTTTAATACCTTATGTTACATTAGGAAAACCTCCAAAGACTTCACCCTCAAACCTAAATCAGATTAGCCAAGCCCCAAAAGGATGAAGGGATGATAATGCTAGATCTAGACTTGAAAATGGAGTTTGAAGATGAATTCCCTTATTGTTAAGATGTGTATGATATGCAAATTGATATGCAAGATTATGAAAGGAATGCAAACTATGATAAATTAAATAACCGCTAACTAAATATGATATCAGATTTTATATATACAAGGAAATTCAAGATGAAAAGAAAGATAATGAACTCAACTTGAAAACTAGGAGAGGAGGAACAAACTACAAATTTGGAAAAGACAGTCAAAAAACTATCAGAACTTGAAATCATTTTGGATCAGGGACTCTGAGACCTATACTTTTTGACTTTGAAATTTGTAGATCCAAAGGATGTTCTGACTCAATCTGTTCTTGTCCTCTAAACTCATCCTTTTCCAGGAGGCACAAAATTTGCTCAAATCTATAGCAGACCTATCACTAGTTTTGAATCTCTAATTTTTAATATTTGAAACCTGTAAATTCGCATGTGCACACAAGAAAAAGGGAAATATATTGATGAAAAGTGGATTGCCTTGGTCAAGCCCATGTATAGGAATAAACCTTGAAATGAAATAAGGAAATTTCATAAACAAGATAAACGTCAACTTTACCTTGCATGGAAAACCCTTATGGATGGATGTAGAAATCACTCAACTCCACAAGCATGCTTGTATGTCTTTAATGTGTTGTATAATCAAGGATGACTTCCCAAATTCAATTGATCTACACTTTCCAATCCTAGATCTTGAATGAATGTATGCTTGAAATCATGGATGGAGAAGAGGAATAGATATTCTAGCTTAATTGATAATTCTTCCACTAGGCCACCATGGGAGAGAAAATTGCATCAAGGAGAGAATATTTCCTTCGTTTGAATGGAAGAAGACTTGGAGACTTGGAGATCTTCAATGGGATGATTTCCTTCAAATCTTGAATCCACCACCTTAATTGCACAACTTGAATTCTTGCACTTGAGAGATATTTTTCATATGATAGATTGCATAAAGTTCATGGTTACCAAAATGAGTGGAGAGACCCCCTTTTATACTCATTTCAAGATTCAAAATTTTTGGGTTGACCAAACTAAGGTCAAGGAATAAAACACCCTTACATAGGGCTCAAATCCCACTTAAACACAACCCCTAAAGACAAGGCCAAATTGGGTCATCCTAGTCCCAAAGGATTTAATCTTAAAGTGATTCCAGGGTTTGGGAAGTGTGCAAAGTTTTGGGGAAAGAAAGTGAAAGATGCGAGAAATCAAGCATAAAGACCTTCAGATCTAGGAATCACTAAAATGGGGTCTAGTGGGTCCTAAAATACAAACAAATCATGGGTGATAACATTTTAAGATGGTACATTTACCCCCCACTTTAATAGGAGTATGAGACAATCTCATACTCACGGTAAAGTAGATCAAATGCATAAGATAATCTTATCAAGGTTAAGGAGATAAAGAAACATCAAGACCTTAAGTGACTTAAGTCCTCATCAAAGCCAAAACCAAAATAAGAGAGGCATATTGAGAGAGATAGAGAGAGAGAGAGAGAGAGAGAGAGAGAGAGAGAGAGAGAGTTGAATAGTCTAGCAACTTGTGTTATGATAGTTCAATCCATCCGCAAGGATTAGTCCTAAGGAGAGGCATGCTTCCTTAGGGATAAAAGAAGGTTGGTCAGTCATAGGAAAAAATGTGTGTGGTTAGACAAGGGATCAATTGTGTGTGTTCAATCTGTTGGTGCCCAAAAAAATTGAATTGGATTTCCTATGGACTTGCCAATCCAATGATGAGAAAAACAAGTGATTTTGGCCAACTAACGAGAATGATCGATTATGATCCTCTTCCCCTACGCTTATGGCTCTGTAGGACCAAGGCGGGTGAACCTTTATCTAAACAGGATTTTTATAGCAGATAACTTGTGATTGGAACTTCTGTCTCTCAAAGTATGGCAAAGTACTATTAAGATCACAAAACTGAAAATAATGTATTAT
>MU212931.1:0-17356 GCA_018584345.1 Thuja plicata
CAGGTCAGAATTAGCAGGAGTTTTTACACAAAGTGTCAGAAATATTTAGCCATAGATGAATACCTGAATATCAAAGACAAAATCTTGTTGCCCAAAATTCACAACCACCCTAAAAATCAACACACCCAAAAGCATTAGGAGAATCTTGAGGGCATATTTATTCAATTAAAATGAAAGTTGCTTACAAAGAGAATAAAAATTAAGATAGATTTCTAATTGGATCCCGCATCATAAACTGATCTTCCATAACAAATTCTAATTTGTCTCAAGATTTAGATCACAGTTCAAGATTTCAGCATGCATATACAGTGTAGATATATCAAATGTGTAAAGCTATCCATGACTTGTATTGACCATTTGCATTTCCATGATTATTTGTCATACCTAATGTTTATAACAATTCGGGATCTCAGTATGGATTTAACATAGTCGTATCAAATTTGTAAAACCACTCATAACTTATATTGACCATTTCCATTTCCATGATTAACTGTCTCATATGAAATTTCCATAAGTGATGTATGGTCATCTCAAGGATCAGGCATTCAGCATCAACCAAAAATTTATTTTCTTTAATTGTGTATTTGGTCAATAGCGACCCTAGGCTTTATGTATTGGGGCCTCTGTATGATTTCAAATGTATTTTGATTTTTTTAATCCTCTTGTAAAAATGGGCATTCCAAGAGATTTAGGACTAGTTTCCATTGGAGAGTGTTAGCAGGTAGCAAAAAGGTTCTCTTTTGTTTGCAGGTTGCTAGGGGCTCAAGTTTGGAGATTGGTTGTGTTGAGTGTGCTTTTGTTTGTTGGTGTTGAAGTTTTAATTTTCTAGGGGATATTATATCAAATATTCTCGTAAAATCCAATGCATGTGTATCAATCTCGTATTTGTAGTAAAATCTGAAA
The DNA here is from genome assembly GCA_018584345.1 of Thuja plicata. Taxonomy (NCBI): domain Eukaryota; kingdom Viridiplantae; phylum Streptophyta; class Pinopsida; order Cupressales; family Cupressaceae; genus Thuja; species Thuja plicata. The sequence goes on from MU212931.1 coordinate 904, forward strand.
TTTTGCTGACTAAAACATTAGTTGGGCCTGGTTTTGCCGTATTAGATGTACTTAAAATGTTCAGTGAAGCCTTGTGCAAATTGTATTCTCATTTCTAAATAGTTGGGATCTTGTGAGTGGAGCTGTTTGGTGATGGGTGTGAGGGAAAGTTTGACATTCATTTGGCCTTCATATCCTTGAAAGTATGTTTTTTTCTTGTGCAAGTATATTTGTATATGTGTAAACAAATTACAATAAAAGTGTAATGTTGTATCCCTAAAAGAATCAATGTGTAAACTTATCCTCCCGTCATCAATTTTGATAGCATTTTAATTTGTTGTTTACAAGATGACACCAAACAAAATAGTGTACATGATAGAACCATTCTTCCAATTAGAAGGGCGAGCTCCCTATGTTTTAAGGAAACATTAAACTAATAACTATAGACAAGATTTGACTGAGGGGGTTTGCATGAATGAAAGTGATGAAGAGCCTATGTTTTTGTCTTAGATACATGTAAACAGGTACCTTGTTTGCAGATTTATACCGTGCATAGATCCACATTTCATTTTGCCCCAACTTAGAAAAAGTAAAAATAAAGGACATATCTGAAGGTGAAAACCTTTATGAGGCGCCTTTATTATTAGAAAATCTTACTTGCAAGGTTTTATTCAAGATTTTGGAAACCTTGAATATGAAATAAATGCACTCCACATGTCCACTTGGAGTGAATTTGATTGGGTGAGCTTGGACATGTCGACATGGAATGCTTTGATTGGTTGAAGATGATTGGGTGCCACCTCCACATGCTTATCTTGTAAACTTCACTATTTCATCACAATGAAGAGATATCTCTTAATACTCGACATTTTAAGCCTTTGATTAATCATGATTGTTCATATTCCCAAATTGCTTCATCTTCATGAATTTTCTTCATCCTCTCTATTTTGGAAATCTCCTTGAATTGCCCTCGAAATTGCTTTTGTCTTGATATCTTGCCTTGATCCTTCTCAACGTCTTGAACTTGTCCACCTTCATGTTGCGATTGGGTCCTTCATATTGATCTTGGATTTGTGAAGGAAATGAAAGATTATGATAATCTTCTCCATTTGTAGAAATTGTTAATTTGCCTTAATCTTTGAATTCTTCTTGATGTAAATCTTGTCCTCAAATTCCTTCTTGTCTTTGAAATCAAACTTGTCCTTATGTTTTTCCTTCATGACGACGTGATCTTGAAATTGCTTGTAGCTTTTGAGGTTGTAATGTTTCTTCCTTTAAGCTTGATCCTCGAACTCTCCCCTTTGTGCATTCGCTTGAGCGTCACCTTCTATGATCATCTTCATGCACCAATCCTTGCAAAACAAGAGAGTAATCGTGTCAACTTTATGAAGTAAATTTGCAAAAACTTGAAACATTTTCATGATAATACATCCTTTCAAAAGAACATGATTTTAACTCTCAATTTGTGATTGCAAAATCAAACTTAAGTGATCCTGATTTTATTAATACTTTTCACGCACATATACATGATGTCTTGCAGATTTTCACACCCTAGACCAATGAATTCGGCACACGAATGCTGAGAAATGGTATCTAAGTCTGGAAAATTCACTCCTCTTGAAGGAAATTTTGATGAAGTTTGCTAGGGTTTGCTGATGAATTTGCCTTTCAGTTCTTGAATAAATTCACAGCTCCACCTTTAATCTGATCTTCATGACAAAATTGCCCTCAAATTCTGAGTTTTATTACCTTTATTACTGGGAATTACCTTTTGATTTTCTGATTTTTGCACTTGAATCTATCTTTAGTCTGTCTTGATTGCTCAAATTCAATGTCTTGATTTCTGAACTGGGAATTCGCCTTAATTGCTCTAATTTTCGCACCTCCTTCACTGGGAATTCAATGCTTTAAGTCTAGGTCTGCCACCAGATTTGCCTACAAGTAATCAGATCTGCAAGTTATTACTTGGAGAAATGCTTGCTTATCTTTCAAAATCGCCCCTTAATGGATCAAATCGCTGGTATTGATTGCTCTACTCTGCAAGTATTGATTTATGTTTGAATTGGTTGTTGAATACTTCCATTCGTCCTTTATAGCCTCCAAGTGCAAATCAATGAAGAGTTGAGTTTATCCCTCAAAGAGGCCGACCTGACTTGCATTTATGTTCGAAATTGCCACACCAAGGTGGCCGACGTAACTTGGCGAATTCAAATTTCCCCTTAATTGCATCAATCTTCATGTTTTCTCTTTATTTGTTTTTTTCTCCTCCAAGGAGTTGAAATTCAAAGGGTGCCATGAAGCTTTGATTTCATGAAGGGTGGAGATTCATGGTGGACCATGAATTTCCACTCTTCTTTCTCGTTTTTCATTGCAAATTTCCTCGTAGAGTGGAAAATCAACCCCTAACATGAGGCTTGATTTCATGAAGGGTGGAGATTTGTGGTTGACCATGAATTTTCAATCTTCTTTCTCATTTTTCATTGCAAATTTCCTCCTAGAGTGGAAAATTGACCCCTACCATGAAGGCTTTATTTAACATTGGAAATTGCCAAAGGGTGGAAAATCAACCCACACCATGAAGTCTTGATCTTTTGAAGGGTGGAAATTCGTGGTTGACCATGAATTTTCACTCTTCATTTTGATTTTCCCTAGTATATTTTCCCCACAAGTGGAAAAATCAACCATGACCATGAAGATTCCATTTCCAATCTTTCCTTTTTAATTTTTACTTTAACTTTTTTCTCAATTTCATCAGGTGGAAAAATGACTCCAACGATGAAGATTTTATTTTCCTTTCATCTTTCACCAACATCTAATTTTCTGGAGTGGAGATTCAAAGGGTACTATGAAGCTTTTGATTTCCCACTCGTCAAAGGGTGGAAATTCATGGTGGACCATGAAATTCCACTCTTTTCTTCACCTTTACTAATAAAATTTTGCTCAGGAGTGGAAAATTGACCATGACCATGAAGTTTCCATTTCATGAAGGGTGGAGATTCATGATAGAACATGAAATTCTACTCTTCCCTTGAAACAAACTTTCATCACTCAACTTCTTGATCATGACAACAGTAGTTTTCACAACTTCACCCTGAATTTCCAACTTTCGTATTCACAATACTTTTTTCATAAAATTGATCAAAATTCTGCCCAAACTTGACAAGATACAACCTACCCAATTACTCAAGAGATCAAGAGACTCAAACTACTGCCAAGCTAGACACAAAAATAACAAACACCTACAACAAACTAAGCATGGTGGAGCATTTCGCCATACGATAATAAATTTGGAAGAACCCCTGCATTGTATGATATCCATACACCAAAAACCACCAAAAGGATTGTTGTGAAGAGAGTCATACAAGTACGAGCCGATGGGCGCCCCGTATTTGGAGCCAAACCACAAATTTTTGTATGGAAGTTGCATGCCACAAGGGAGGATCATGTCGTATGCCATGATATTGTGCTCATATATTCTCCAAGAGTTGGTAAAAGTACTTTTGCAAGGGAACCCGTACCAATACAGTTCCAAATGGCTCACAACCGAAACATTGTATGGGTGTTAAATGTCATATTTATTTGGTCCGTATGGAAGAAGTGTTGCACTAAGTTAAATCGTACGGAATGGTGTTGTGCTAAGCCTAGTCGTACAGAATGATATCTCATTAAGTCCATCCATACATGAGGGTGTCATACCATGTTATTTTGCTTTCGTACAAGATAAATTTCCAGACTGTACGATAGATGTCCGTATTAAGTTGTGGTTCTCCAACTCCTGTTGCTTTATCTTTCTATTTTCCATCTTTGTACTGTCAAATTTGGTGTCCATAACTTTACGCACTTTCATCTGTTTCTCTTCATAAAGAGTTGTGGCTTCAAGAAAATTACAAGTTGGCGAAAATACCTTATAGTCTTCCATTTGCCAATGGAATAGCCCATTCAAAGAACTTGTCTCGTCCTTTGAGTAGCTTCTGAGTTCTAACACCCCTTCATTGTCAAGTTTCATTACTTTTCCTTCCTCCTGACGTCTCCGCTCTTAGACTCTAAGTCTGATGCCAACTCCTAGCTGACCGCCTGGTTATGTAGGTCTATGACATTTTCTTCCGTCACTCTCGATGGAGACTGTATTTTTCTTCCAAACGTGGTTTTCCTTCTCCATGATCAGCCAGCCCCTTCCAAGTAGGGCGTTGTTAGCCCTCTTTTCAAACAAGATAGCGATAAAGTTCAGAAAGAAATGCTAAATGTCAGTGGTGACCTTTTGTCCCATGAGCGTCCCAAGTGGTTTAAGGTTGTGCTGGTCAGCACCTACCAAATGGAAAGTTGGTGGCCAGAATGTTAGCTTGTTGAGCCCCTTCCATGTCTCCTTCGATAGTATGTCCATGCCCAAGCCTCTGTCGATGATAGTTTTTGTCAACTATCATCCCATTATCTCCTTGACGATGGTCAACTTCCTTCTAATGCCCACTGTCAATAATATCAAATCAATGGCCAAGTTGTCTGTTGACTTCTCTATCGACTTTCAATGCTCCTAGCCGACTGCAATGTCAGCGACTACATTGGTAATGGCCATCTTCAATTGTGGCATGGTTTGCAAAAGGTCGGACATGTATGAGTACAGTGTAATGTTCCTGACCCCTGGCGGACTGGCTGACCGGACCTCAGCTTTCTAGCTTACTGGAGGTGCAGGTCGTACGGAGCAGATGGACTGCACAGACAGGCCGTACGGTGGGAGGAGGCGGGCCGTACGGTGAGAACAGGTCGTACATGCAGATGGAGTCGGTCGTACGGTGGAGGTCGTACGTGTGGAGAGGACTGGTCGTATAGTAGTGTGCTGGCCGTGTGGCGGTAGCGGTTGGCCGTACGGTGGAGTGTTGGTCGTACGTTGGGAGTGGGCTGGCCGTACGGTGGAGTGTTGGCCGTACGTTGGAAGTGGGTTGGTCGTACAGAGGAGTGCTGGCCATATGTACGTTCTGGGATGTCTGGAGGGAATGCCTACAGAGTATGAAATGCGCCTTCTTCACTGCAATGCCATTACTTAGCAATTTACCAGATGTTAACAGGTGCACAAACAATGAAGTACTGAATATGGACCAATTGCCAAGAGATTATATTATGAATAATGAAGTACTTTGGATTTGCCAAATCCGATACAAGCAGAACAAGAAAAGTAGGGCGAGGGTTGAATCCCACCGAAACTACAACAAGCCAAATAGGGAAGGTCTTTCACTTCCGAAGTGGCGCACACCAGAACTCCAACTGGAATTCCCAATAATAATAAAATATCAAAACTCAACATGAGAAATACATCCTACACGCCGGTCATAAATACTCGTTGGACAAACTCCCGAGGTGTACAAATAAAGCCGACACGGCACACTAACACCTACACTAAAATAAAAGATGGGTCCGGGATAAGCTAAATCGACCGGAACCCAAATACAAGTTTATTTTATTTATTTAATAACGGGGACATTACAGTCCTCTCGTCCCAAAGATTGCTTGTCCTCAAGCAATTGTAGATTCGGATGATTCAGAATTTACTCGCCCTCCCAGGTAGCATCTTCCAATGGAAGGTTCTTCCAACGCACCAGAAATTCTTTGACCGTGCGAGTCCTCAACTTTTTCTCTCTGGTGGTAATGACTTCAGCCGGCTCGAGAACAAACTTCCCTTCTCCGTCGAGGGGTGGTAAATCTTCAGACACAGTGACATGTTGCCCCACCGCCTTCTTCAGGCAAGATACATGAAATACATTGTGAATCCTACTTCCCTCGGGTAGATCCAGTTCATAGGCAGCCTCACCCACCCATTTGGAAACACGGTAGGGCCCGTAGAAACGCGGCCTCAATTTCTCCTTCCCGGATGCCTTCAGGGACGACTGCTTGTATGGCTGAAGTCGAAGGTATACCAAGTCTCCCACTTCAAAACTCCTCTCAATGTGATGCCTATCAGCATACATTTTCTGTTGATTCTGAGCCCATAGGAGATTCTCCCAGAGTGATCTTAGGATATCAATTTCTTCTTGCAGCCAATCTTTTGCCTTTGGTGCTCGACTATCTCTCAACGCCATGTCCACGAATGAAGTTGGTTCATACCCGTACAAAGCTTTGAAGGGAGTCATTCCGATGGACATGTGATGGGTGGTGTTGTAACAGTGCTCCCCCAAATGTAGCCACTTGACCCACCCTTTCTGTTGTGCAGACACATAGTTTCTGAGATATCCTTCCAGCCACTTGTTCACGATCTTTGTCTGTCTGTCAGTCTGCGGGTTGTAGCTTGTGCACAGTGACAACTCTGTTCCTACCAGTTGAAATAGTTCTTTCCAGAATGTACTGAGAAAATGACTGTCTCGGTCGCTCACTATGTTCTGTGGGAGTCCATGCAAGCGGAACACCTCCCAGAAGAACAAGTCTGCCACCTGTGTTGCTTGGTATTCCCCTGAAATAGCATAGAAGTGCGCATACTTGGTCAATCTGTCAACCACCACAAAGATGCAATCTCTTCCTTGCACCTTCGGAAGCCCAGTAATGAAATCCATTGAAATGCTAGTCCATTTATGCTCAGGAATTGGCAGTGGCTGAAGTAGACCTGCTGGCATAGTGGATTCTGATTTGTTCTGCTGACAGGTAGGACATTCCCGGACATATCGGAGGACATCATTCTTTAAGCCCTTCTAGGAGAACCTTTCCCTAATCTTCCTGTAAGTCTTCAAATATCCCTGATGCCCGGCCAGAGGTGAGTCGTGTATCTCCTTCAGAATCTTCGCCTTCAGTTTAGATTCGAGTACCAAGTATATTCTTCCTTTGTAGTATATAATATCATCAACCACCTTGTATCTGTCATCTTGTCCTTCACCGTCCAGCAACTGACATGTGAAAGTATTCTTGGAATACTCAACCAATAGGTGTGCTCTCCAATCGGTTGAGATTTGAGATAAAGAACATATCGTTGGCCGTCTCGACAAGGCGTCAACCACCACATTATTTTTTCCCTTTATATATTCAATGTCAAAATCAAAATATTGTACTTTACTTACCCACTTTTGTTATCGTTCATTGAGTTCCCGCTGTTCCAGGAAGTGCCAAAGGCTATTATGATCTGTACGCACAGTGAACTTGGCTCCGACGAGGCACTGTCAAAATTTTGTCAAGGCATGCATGATGGCAAGCATCTCCTTGTCGTGGATGGAATACAATTTTTCGACTCCCGAAAGCTTCCGACTCTCAAAAGCAATCGGGTGACGATCCTGCATCAGCATGGCCCCAATACCCTCTCTGGAGGCATCACACTCCAAAATGAAAAGTAGGGTGAAATCTGGAAGTGCCAGCACTGGGCAAGAGCTCATGACTTCTTTGATCCTTTCAAAAGTTTGTTGTGCCTGTTTGCTCCATTGGAATGACCCTTTCTTTATTAGGTTCATCAATGGTGCACTGAGTTGTGAGAATCCCTTCACGAATCGCCTATAATAACTGCACAACCCGAAGAATCCACGCAGGTCTGAGAGAGTCTTTGGCGGCGACCAATCCAGAATGGCTTGAATCTTTTCCTGATGCACTTGAACCCCTCGCCCACTGACAATGTGCCCGAGCTACAATATCTTCGTCATCCCAAACTCACATTTTGACCTTTTGGCAAACAAGGACTGTGATTCCATAATCTCCAGTATTTCATCCAAATGCTTCAAATGTTCCTCCCAAGTCTTACTGTATATGAGTATGTCATCAAAAAATACCAATAGAAACTTACGCAGTTGTTTGCTGAAGATGTGATTCATACAGGGCTGGAATGTGGCAGGAGCATTGGTCAATCCAAATGGCATGACCAGGAACTCGTAATGCCCATAGTAGCAGCGGAAGGCTGTTTTCTCCACATCTTTTCCTCTCATACAGATCTGATGATACCCCGATTGGAGATCTATTTTCAAAAAATAGACTGCACCATGCAGTTCATCCAACAGCTCATCGATCCTGGGAATAGGGTACCTGTTCTTGATGCTTTTTTTATTTAATGCATAGTAGTCCACACACATCCTTAGCGTTCCATCCTTGACCAGTATGAAGGATCATGCAAACAGGCTGGAACTGGGCCTGATCCATCCTTTGTCGAGAAGTTCTTGTATTGTTTTTTCAATTTCATCCTTAAACCTTTTAGGATGGTGGTACAGTGTGGTGATGACAGGTTGGGCGCCAGCCTCCATCTCGATAGTGTGTTCAAACCCACAGTGCGGTGGTACGCCTGGTGGTATGTCAACAAAAACTAATTGATGCTTCTCCAACACATTCTGAAGTTCCTCATCCTGATAGAAGGTAGGCTGTCCATGTACTGGTTCTGATGAGATAAAATAGTGTGCGGCCCAGACCATATCGTCGTGCCTGAGAATGGTCTCCATTCGTCAGGCAGAAATTTCCCTCGGTCCTCCATTTGACATTACCCTCAGAACAACTTTCTTGCCATCTACCTCGAATGAAAATTCCATCCGTTTGAAACTCTGTATATTCATCCGAGGTTTCCATCCACTGGATGTCGAGGATGACTTCCATGTCGTCCAAATCAACTACGAAGAAGTCATCTATCACCGTGTGGTTACCCATAGAAATGCTCAGTTGTGGGACCGGATGGATGCAAGACAAAATGCTTCCTCCTGCCACCTTGACGTCGAATCCTTGGTGTGCCTCTGTTTGTAAACCCCTTCGTTTGACTAGTGAGGAGTTGATGAAGTTGAGGGTAGCCCTGTTGTATAGCATGACCACAACCCTCTGTCCCTAGAGAGTACCCCGTACCCGAAAGATAGTGCATCTCGGGGTTCCAACTAAAGCAGCAATGGAGCCGCCTCTTTTCAACAATGTGGCAATTCTTTTCGCATGGTTTAGGTTAGCCTCTCGGGTGGCTAGTTGTTCATCTTCCTCAGCTTCGGTGCATATTCTTCTTCTTCATCATCTGACATTACTTCAATATAGTGGACTTTTCCCTTGCCTAAGCAATGCTGTCCAGGTTCCCATGGTTCCCTACAATTGAAGCACAACTTCCTCCTTCTGAGCTCCCGTCGGGTAGCCTCATCCAGTAGAGGTCTCTTTGGCGGAGGTCTGTTGTCCTTTTCCTTGGGAATAAGGGGTGGTTTGGACTGTGCATAACTCTTGGAGGAAGAGGAAGATGTTGACATGTCGCGTGCCTTCTTGATTGCTTCTGTGAGTCTGATGGGATTGAACCCCTTCACCCATCCTCTCAAAGGTTCTGCCAACCCATCCATGAATAGCACAACCAATCGTCTCTCCGAAATATTAGTTACCAGGACTGATAATCTTTGAAATTTTGTAATGAAATTGTCCACTATACCCGTTTGTTTCAACTGAGCCAAATCTTTGAAATTAAGCTCTGGATCTCTTCCATCAAAATGATCCATTAATCTCTCAGTGAAATTAGCATAGGAGGTTATCTGATCATGGCCCAGAGTGACCATGCCATGATGCCACCATTCGTGAGCTAACCCTTCCAGATGTAGGGCCGCGAATTTTATGGCTTCGTCCTCCGGCATAGGGTTGAGCTGGAAATAGGTGTCGGCCTTCTGCACCCAGGNCCTAGTTGTGGTGGAACCAGAACCATCAAAAGTTGATAAATTAACTTTACCGATCTTTCTCCTAAGGTTGTCGTTATAGTAGCCACCCCGATTGTTGTAGCCTGAATATCTCATTCTCAGATCTACATAATCCTTGTAGGTTATATCCCCTTCCAGATTTGCATTCTTCCAGTCCTCCCGAAGTTGATCTTGCATATCTTGGAATGTAGGTGGTTCTTTGTGTTGTGCTTCCGTTCGAGGGGGGAAGGTGGGCATCGACGGTCGAGAGCGTGTTGGTTCGGGGTTTTCCCTACTTGCAACAGAATTGTCACTTTGCATATTTTTCTCTGTGGATGCTTTGCCTTCAGCCAATTTTCATAATGTCTCCTCCATGAGTCGCTGAGTGTCATTGATCTGCATTTGGTTTCTGGTGAGCTCTCTTAGCAATGCCATGACTTGAGTGGCAGGATCCTGTTGATCTTCCATTCTATCAACCGCATGATATTTGTTTCTTCTCTTGGTATATACTTGCATTCAAACCCACAAGCTAGCAGAATCACCAGCTCTGATACCACTATAATGTTCCTGACCCCTGGCGGACTGGCTGACCGAACCTCAGCTTTCTGGCATACTGGAGGTGCAGGTCGTACAGAGAAAATGGACTGTACAGACAGGTCGTACGGTGGAGACAATCAGGCCGTACGGTGGAGGGAGGCAGGCTGTACGGTGGATGGAAGACAGGTCGTACGGTGGGAGGAGGCAGGTCGTACAATGAGAACAAGTCGTACGTGCAGATGGAGTTGGCCGTACGGTGGAGGTCGTATGTGTGGAGAGGGCTGGCCGTACGGTAGTGTGCTGGCCATATGGTGGTAGTGGCTGGTCGTACTGTGGAGTGTTAGTCGTACGTTGGGAGTGGGCTGGCCGTACGATTGAGTGTTGGTCGTACGTTGGAAGTGGGTTGGCCGTACGGAGGAGTGTTGGCCGTACGTACGTTCAAGGATGTCTGGAGGGAATGCCTGCGGAGTATGAAATGCGCCTTATTCACTGCAATGCAATTACTTAGCGATTCACTAGATGCTAACAGGTGCACAAACAATGAAGTACCGAATATGGACCAATTGCCAGGAGATTATATTATGAATAATGAAGTACTTCGGATTTGCCAGATCCGATACAAGCAGAACAAGCTATGAGTACAGCGGCTTGCAACATATATCTCATGATAGTTTTCATTGTTTCTGACCATAATGTAGTATAGGTGGCATCATTTGAGGCCCTTCTCTCCTCCACCATGGCCCGTTCAATGTTAGCCTTCGCTTTACGAAGTCTTTCCTTCTTCGTACAAGAGTCGGGATATACTGCCCTTTAGTTTAGAGTTTGGTGATCGTTGGTACTTCCTCGTCTGGCTCCTTTACGTCCAGCATGTTCACTCCCTTCTATTTTGGGCAATCAATGTCTTCATGGTTCCCAGGATCACAACACTTGCACAACAAACTCTCATTGTTCTGCCCACTCTCACAGTCCCATGCAAAGTGACCCCATTTGTTGCACCTACAACATAGTATGATAGGACGTCCTTTAAAGTCGTACTATATTTGATTCCGCCGTTGATTTCCATGACTACCTAGTGATACATTTTGTTGTTTCAATGGAGTAGACTCCCTGTGTGAAGAGTACTTGCATGCTTCTAGTCTTCAAATTATATTGACACTCCTTTATTGAATGACCCATCACCTAGCAAATCTCACAGAACATCATTTTAGGACAATTGCCTTTTGTGTGCCCTTCAATTTTGCACTCAGTACACCATAGTTCATTACCTTATTTATTGATTCCTTTCTTGGCCTTCAATTATGTTGTCATTCTCATAATATCCCGTGGTAGGCCATGGATTGTTGTCAATTCATCATCGCTACTATCCTCAGTTCTCTCGTCATCATCCATCTTCCTCTTCCCTTGGGAGGATGTCTTCTTTTCACTCTTGATGTCCATTGCCCGATTGTAGGCATCGGCGTACAAAGATGGAGGCACCACTTTCATCTTTTTGCGCAACAAGGGAATCAACCCCCCAATGAACCACCTCTTCTTCAACACATCGATTGGCTAAATCTCCAAAATAGCTAGCAATTCCTTGAGCCTACGTACTGCTGATGTGTTTTATGCCACTACAACATGCATAATCGAATACTCAATATTCCAAATGAAACACCAAATCTCCAACTCTTTCTTGAATAAGGAAGCTCATATGCTAAACAATGTATATGGATTTTGTGATCAAATAAGACAACCCCAAGGTTCCTTATTGTGGACTTTTACTTAGTTTAACTGATGTGATATGTCTAGGATCAACATAGGACTTATGTTGTTCAACTTCATTCAATCGATATCAACTACTTCAACTTCTTCCAACCAAACAAACTATAAAGGGAAAGGGCTTAGAAAGTTATTCTACTCCTAGAATACAAGAAATTGTAAATGTTTTTGTGACTCTACTAGACTTAGTTTAGCCATCAATATCAACCAAGCTAGTGCAATCTCCTAAGGTAGATGTAAGATGTTCAAACTATCACCATTCCATTAACACCATCCATCGATGCACATCAATGTGCAAGCAATAATTGAAGTAAAGCTCATAAATATGTCATTCGACCATGCAAGGCAACCTTACCATCAGCAAGCTGCTAGTGGTTTAGTCTAAACGAGTTCACCAAAGATGCATCCAAAATATCTTCCACTCAACTAAATACTACTTCTAAACAACATGAAATAAAATCCTCATCTAAGTGAGGAAGTGTAGAAACCATGCAATACTCCAAAGCAACACAAGTAATCCACCGTGAAGACCAACAATGAATTAGCAATTACTTTGATAGCATTATAGTAACAATTTCATCAAGTCTCCCCTCCTCTACTATATCTCTAATCTCATCTAATGAGTTACAAATGAGAAGGCTTTGGCCTTTTATAGGAGTTCAAATACAATGAGTCGCCAAGATCGATTCAAGATCAAGGGTCAAGATTTATCCAACAATGCCCTAATCCAACTACCACTTACAAGCATTAAATGCTTGGTCAATTACAATAAAACACCACCTTGTGGGCCAATAAGAAACTTACAATGATTTTGTAGACCAATCAGAAAATAGATTAGATAGAAGCCTTGAGTGGAATCCACAGGTAAACTTGAAATGTTCTAATTGGATGTTCCTGGACACTTGCAACTGGAGTCTTATAATTGGTTGAAGATGATTAGGAGCCACCTCAACTTGCTTATCTCATAAATTGATTGATTTTTGGGTGATGAGAAAATATATTTTGATACTCAACATTATCAAGCCTTCAATTGTGATGGCTCAAGTTGTTTCATTGTCGAGAATTTCTTCTACCTTTGGAAATCTTCTCATTGCATTTGTTTGTTCTTTTATTTGTACTTGAAATATTTATTGATTCCTTTACCTCGATCTTTGCCTTGATATTCCTTTTGTATAACTTGTTTTCTTGAAATCTTGATTTCTTGGCCATAATCTCCTTGAAGTGGTGAAGCCTTTCATGCACTTGAATTGTTCTACTCGATTCAATTGAACTTGGATTCCTAAAGGGAATTCAAGTTGATCATCTTCTGTGTATAGCCTTGTTTCTTTGATTTCATCTTCGTGTTGTAGTTGAGTTTTGCATTTCCACCTTGACCTTCAACTTCAAGACATCCTCCTTGAAATCATGAGCTTGATCTTGTCATAATCTTCCCTCCTCAAGTATCTCCCTCCTCCATTTCACCTTGCAAAACAAGAAAATAAACTTGAATTAAATTCATGACAACAAATGCAAACTAGAATCAAAACACTTTAGACATTTTAATCTCCAACAGATTCGTAATTTCAAACTTTCTAAACTGATTTTTTTTCATAAATTTTGAGCTCCATCCCTGGTTTGAATGAATATGATGCTGCTTGAGGTCTGATTTTCACTATTTCTTAGTGTCTTTCCCCAAATCTAAATTGTGGTCGAATTACTTAGTTCAAAGGGGCTAGCGGAAATCTTGAGATTCATGTCCAGCTTTGTCGACATGAGGATGGTAGAATCCGCCACCTCCTTGTCCAGCCTTGTGGATGAGAGGGTGGTGGAATCCACCACCTTCATGTCCACTCCTTGCTTGCTCTTTCACATGGACTGGCCTTCTTCCTCAAAACCTCGTGTTTTGACTTCTTTTATAATTCTCAGCTTCAATTTCATCTCAAATTCCTCCTATTGCAATGATTTTCACTCTCACTAATCTGATCTTTATGCCTTCATACCCAAATTAGACTTCATTTAAGGGGGAATAACACTGGTTTTCAACTTGACATGCTTGTTTTTAACTGCCATAATGCACAATGAATGGAGATCTCATGTCAAACTGATGGTGGAGAAATGAGGGTCTTCGTCCACAAATGTGGACGAGAGGGTGCTGGAATCCACCACCTTCATGTCCACAACATCTTTTCAGCATGGATTTGTACACTTACCTTTCTTCTTCATTCCCCCATCTATTTCTATGTTTTGATGACTTAAATCTTCATTTTGGAATGTTAGACTTGATGATGTTTTCTTCTTGACAGCAAGTCTGATCGAGGTGGTTTCATTGCAAGTCAATCCTTTGATTACTCAAATCAAGCCTATTTTGGGAAGAGAAATTTGATCTCCACCTTAAAACCAGCATATTTCTCCACCTGGAGCCAAACAAAATTGAAATTTACTCAATACTAATGAGCAGAAATTTGAGGGTCATCATCCACAAATGTGGACATGAGGTGCAAAATTTGTAACCTCCATGTCCAGCCTTGGACATGGCTATGCTTTCTTCATCATTTTCGATTTACAATTTGACTTCAAACTTCAATTTCATTTCAAATTCATTCCCCTTTCTTGCAATTTTACTTTAAATTCCTCCTCGATCTACAACTTCATTTCAATTTTGCAAATCTTGATCATGAACTTTCCTCATCAAAGGTCTGATTTCACATTTTATTGTTTTTGGCCTCTGAAATTTGATCAAACTTGGAGAGAAAAACTAGTTTTTAACCTTGATTTTACCTCTTTTCAATCCACCAAAGCCCAAGGAATGGAGACTTTGCTCTAACTAGGTAGAAAAATGTTCATGTTTTTTCTCCTATAGTGAAGATGAGAGGTGCGGAATCTGCAACCTCCATGTCCACACTTTACATGCTTACAGACAAGGGTCTTATCATGAAGATTTCGAACAACGTCATTTCCATTTCAATTTCACGTTTCTTGCTCTTGATCAATCTCATGTCAAAAAGAGGGTGGAAATTTGAGGTCTAATGTCCACTCATGGACATGAGAGTGGCGGAATCTACCACCTCCACGTCCACTCTTTATTTGCCTTAAATGCGAGTCAAAATTGAAGGGGCTTTGTGGCAAGGTGGAATACATAAAATATAACATTTAAGTATAAGTCACCTTTTTTTTGTCAACTTTTACTTTTAAGTTATATTTTATGTATATACTGTCAGGATGTTTGAGAGTGGTTTCAAATCTCTAAGAGTTATAATGGAGATTCTAGATTTTGAAAGATCCTAAAAAAATTTAGACTCAACCAAATTTCAGTAATCAACAAACTTCCATCAATGTTCTTTTTGAGGTTAAAATTTCATCTCTCCTTGCTTTGCATCTTCACTTCATCTTTTTATGCTTTGGCTAATTCATTTCATCACAAATCTCTTAACTTCAATTCCACATCCTTGACTAGTTTGACCCATCTCTCAATCATATCCCTGACTGGCTGGACTCCCTAGCGAGCCAAAGTTGCTCAAATTCATCTCTTAGACTTCGAGACTTGAAAATTACCACTGAACTAAGACTACCTGGGACAACTAACCCACTACCAAGCGAAAAAAGGGGGTCCCCATTTGCAATGGGGCAATGGTGTGAAAACCTCACAACACGTACATTCTCACTCTTCCCTTTTTTGGTATTATAAATTTTGGCGACAATCTCATTGTCATCTCGTAACAGTTTAAACTCGGCCTCGAATACCCTTTTGAGCGCATCCCAAGAGGTGTAAGAACCTTGCAGGTTCTACATATTGGAAACTCAATTCTAGATGTTTGACATTCTGTCAACTAGTTGTCATGCAATGTCTGAATTCTGATTTTTCTTAAATGTGTATGCAATTGTTTCTTTGTAATTGAATAGGTTTTGTAATACCATTACATGAAATTCAAATCACAAAGCTTGTAACAACTAATTATAATACATCGAAATTGAGAACGTAATTCAGCTTTGCACACCTAGCTTATTTTTTTCAAATTTACATGCAAAGATTACAATGCCAAGTAAGATATAATATCTAAGAAACTAAATTTATTTCCAAAATATCGATTGGAAACTGGGATGCCTGAATGGAACGATGATAATCTTTAGCGACAATAACAGCCACCAAATATCTGTTTCAGATTGGCCGTGGATGCTAAGAGATGGTTCGTTTGCACTCGCCAATCAAAAACTGACCTCTTCCCTTGTATTGCCAGCTCCCAAAGTGTAACACAGCCTATGTATTCAGACTGTCATCCCTGTAGACAAGTCGTGGTTGCTAGGAGAATGTTTGCACCCTTCAACAAATCGCTACAATCTATCTGTAGCCTCTGCCCAAACTTTGTAGCAATTCTCAGATTGAATGAACATTGAAACCTGTTGTCCTCAATTTTGTATTTGCAAAATTGGGGCAACCCTATG
The DNA here is from genome assembly GCA_018584345.1 of Thuja plicata. Lineage (NCBI taxonomy): Eukaryota > Viridiplantae > Streptophyta > Pinopsida > Cupressales > Cupressaceae > Thuja > Thuja plicata. The sequence continues at coordinate 17,166 of MU212931.1, forward strand.
CAAATTTTGTAGGTTAAATTCTCTAAGGTGTGTTCTTAGTTGCTTTTTCTTGGTCTTGTGTTTGGCTTTTGGTCTTGTTCTTGCCCTAGGATTGTGGCCTTTGCAATTCTTCTCGTTTCGAGCTCTCTTAGGTGTCTTTCGGGTTAGTATAGCTCGAGTTAGTCTTTTCAAGGTCCTGTCGATGGGGTTTT
>JAGRRI010046186.1:0-10203 GCA_018584345.1 Thuja plicata
AAGAAATTAAGAAAAGATTTGAAAGATTGTTCTACAAGTGATTTAGGGAAAATGATCAAAAATCTCAATGAAGAGAATATGTCTCTGAAAGATAAAGTTGAAAATCTAGATGAACAGCTCACAGACATCCAAATTGCAATTGAAAAAAAGATCAAAGAAAGCAAACAACTAGATGATGAACTCTTGAAAGCAAACATGAATGTCCTAGAATTGGAAAACATAAAGAAGAAGTTTGAATCTGAATTAACAGAAGCAAAGGATAAGATTGATAAACTTCACACATGTTCTGATTCACTCAAATCTCAGCTCAATGCACAAAAGAAAAAAGGTGACACTACTGGTCTTGGATTCAGTGTAACACAAATTGAAGTCAATTTATTGCAAGAAAGAAAGAAACCTCATGAAGCATCTTTAGAAGCAAAGAAAGAAGCAAATATTGAAGAGATTAAAATAGATCCACCTAAAGGGGAAATAAAGCAAGTTAACATAACTTGTTATGCATGTAACAAACATGGTCATTTGGCAAGAGATTGTAAAGAGGTAAGACCTTTTAATGGTTATTGTTTCTCCTATAATAAGTTTGGTCACAGGGCTATACATTGCAGAACAAATCAAAGAAAAAAGTCACAGCAAAATCAAAGAAGAATGAATCAAAAAAATGAGTGAAATCAACCTCAAAGGAATTTGCGGAACACTACATGTCAGATATGTAACTACAATGGACACACAACAAAGTAATGCAGCATGATGAACAAGAGTATCAGACCTCCTATCATTTGTCACACATGTGGAAAGGTTGGACACATCTCAAGGTTTTGTAGATCCAAAACTCAAAAGCAAGAGGATCCTAAGAAATCACTATTTGAAGAGAAAGGAGAAGTCAAGTTTGTTCAGGCAAATGAATATTCAAGCAAAATTTGGGTTGAAGTAAAGAAGGACAATGATGTTGACAAAGTATTTGATGCATCCACAGTGGACGCACCCTCTACTTCTACTTGAATAAGACCTTCTTGGTCTTAGGGGGAGATATTCTAGCTTAGAACCCCTGTGCTGTTGGTATACTCACCTCTGAGTATGCACCTATGACTTCATGGTTATAAGCACATAATATTGTTGTATGCATTCACGCATTGTCTAAAATACATCAGAATCAAAGTTTCAAAGTCTCTGAGTAATTTGCGTACGGTTGCAAACATTAAATGTGGTAGATTGTATAAAAGAAAGTAAGTGTTTGATCTTCTTCACACTTGTATTCAAGAGCACAAAATTTAGAGAGCATTGGAGCAATAGACATCAAGGCACTGAGGCATAACACATTTGGCAGTTAAGTGAACGTATACGAAGTTTGGAACATAACCCTAACAGTCACGCCATTTCAAAATTTCATGAAACCCTACTTAAGCAAGTTCCAAGTAAGTATGGCGACCCTAGTTGTGTTTCATATAGCAAAGAGGAAGAGATTTGTATTCAAGAAGCATCCATTCAAATCCATACTAGATGATGTAGAAGGGGCTTTCTCCAAAACCCCGCTAGGTGTTGTTCACATGGAAGATATCTGCGCGTATATTTACTATAAAAAGGAAACAATAGGAGATGTCAATATAGCCACTCATATGGGATCTATGATGAAACCTGACTACACATTCAAGGATGAGTTCGCACACATGATTGATAACCCTATTTTTGAATACTCAAATGCGCATGAGTTTGATGAGCCATAATGGGTGAATATTTTGTTAAGAAAAATACATGATGATCTTTATTGGATTGGTGAGGTCCCTGTGCATATCACCACAGACCTAATCCATGAATTAACTGAACTTCCCAAGACTGGACCACTCTTTCCTACTGGCAAGGATGTCAAGAAGAAAATTGAACAAGTTTGTCTATCCAGAAGTGACAAGCGCAGAATGACAGTTGACCCTATCAAAGAAGATGACATAAAACTTCTGACAATGATACTTGGGTATAAGTTTCAACAAGAAAGCAGGTTGAACAGCGTCTCTGCAGAAACAGTCCTAGCAGCTATCAGAATGGTGAAGGATAACACTCAATACAACTTGTGTGAGATCTTGCACGGTCAATTGATTGACAATATTCGTATCATCAAGCATGACAGGAGAAAGACATTCAGGTTTGGATCTTTAATCATCTACTTGTATTTCCATATAGTTGGAAAGGTTGCAAACCTTTACCTAGACAAGAGAAAACCCACAATGTCTCAGATTTCACTCAAGGTCACTCTAGAGAGCAGTGCAAGGGATGCCATGGATATGGATATAAAGACATTCAAGATCAAAATGCAGAATAGGTTCAGATTATTTGAGAAGATAGTTGATAAATATAAGGATACCATATGTTTCATGGTAGAAACAAATTGCACTTGCATGGAGGAAGTTGAACCTAGAACCAAATGGATTCATCCTCTTGGTTATGAAGTGGAAGAACATGTGCCAGAAGGATATGTACAAGTTCTATTGTCAGCGCCCAAAGATCCTAATGAACCTAGATGGGGCACTTACGGAGAGAAGACCAATGAAGTGGATACTATCTTACACAGTGCTGATAATAAAAGGAAAGCTTCTAGAATTACATCTAACATACTGAAAGTTCATGGAGTCACTCAAGAAGATCTTGACAAAGCCAGAGATGCCAAGATAGAAAAATAACTTGAGAAAGATGAACAGATCCCAAAGAAGAAGAAAGTAGAGAGCACCTCTGCGCCCTCTACCACCATTGACTTAGATTCATCTCCACTGTCTACACCAAGCAAGAAGCCTAGAGGAAGAAAACAAGCGCCCACAAATCACCCATCCTCAAGGAACACTCGGAGCAAAGCAAAGAATACTCAAGCTTCTCCTGAGGTAGGATTTAGACCTAGTCTAAATGTTTTGAGGAACATGATTGTAAATGAAGGGAGATTATATACACTTTCTAAAGTCTATGACAAATATCAAGAAATTGATAATACTTAGATACACTCTATGATCATATATCATATGATCAAGTTTAAGAAGACAGTTCTTGAACTCAAGACAGTGATACCGGATTAGTTATGGAACTTGTTGGAGATCATGAAAAGACATGCAATTGAGGAAGACATGAGGATAAGAGAAGAAAAATTGGATACTCTCTTCTTGTATGCTCGCATGATGAGAAGGCTATATTATTAGATCTAGTGAAGCCTCATCTCTGAACTAAGACAAGGACCCTACAGATTATGAACAAAGAGTATGAGAAGATAGGTAAGGAGACTGAAAAGGCATTTGCACAAGTGTTTATGGATAGATACATGTATCCACCAACGGTGCCTACAACAAAAGTTACTCCAGCTCCTCCCAAACAGGCTACAGAACCAGTGATTTAGATTGCATCTATGACAGGTCCATAGGTCTCAGTGCCCATAGTGACAATAACTTCTGATATAGATAAAGACTCAGAAGACACTATAGTAGTTGATAACATCAATATATCCATGAAAACATCTGAAAAAGAGATGGACATAGTTGATAAAGCATTTGTAATCACTGAAGCAATGTGCACTGATGATACCTCTGCACAACAAGATGAAGTTCCCATCAATGATCAAATTGACATAAATGAAGAAAAAGATACTCAAGATGATAATCAAGGTGAGAAGACACCAATAAAAGAGATACCAGTAAAGGTTGAATGCATGGATACCAGTCAGAACACTATATTCTCACCATCCACTCAACCATCTACCTCATTGTTGTCAAGGTTAACTCCTGATTCAACAAGTTTGGATGCATGGGGAGAAGAAGACCTAATCAAGATCAGCATTCTTGCCTTGGAAAAGGCAAAAGAGAAACAAGTGATGAGGACCCCTCACTTTTTGGAAACAATGAACATAGTGAATGACTTAGTGCCTGCTGATCAGAAAGTAGCCAAAGTTCAATCAGTTGAAGATGTGGACAACATTTTGAAAAAATTCAAATCACACTTTATAAACCTAGTAGATTCAGCTACTAAGATTGTTGAAGATGAATATAAGAAGGAGAGACTGAATGATCTGGTAAAGAACTTTACCTTAGACTTGAACTCCTTAAAGATTGGGCAATCTATATTGAAAGAATTGGCAGCTAAAGGCAAGAGAGTCATAGAAAACTGCATGGACAGAGTGAAATTCACCTCTGAGAACACCAAAAAGGTAGAAGAGGCAGAGTTAATGGTGGATAGCATAAGAAAATCAGTTGAAACTTCCACACAAGAAATGAACATTTGCAATAATGTCTATCAAGGACAGTTGGATAAAATTGATAAGGCAAAATTGGAAATCAGCAAGATAAGAATAAGACAAACCCAGTTGAGAAATGCACTTGCGCCATCTCTAGTAGTCCTTAATGAAAAAATCAAATAGATTGATGACACCATGGTGACATATGATTAAGGTCCTTGCATGGATCTGATGAAAATGGAGAAATTGACATATGCCCTATGCGCGGATCTACAAACAGTTGATGCTATGAAAGTATTTTGGCAGAAAGAGATCCAATCTCTTCAAATTGTGTACCCTGAAGTTTACATGGAGTAAGTATGTAGAAGACTTACAATTTTTTGTACACCTTTGTTATTAATGTCAAAGGGGGAGTAATATAGAATGCGTATATGCAGAGAAGTATATGTATATATCAATATGATGTTATGTTATACAATCAATTTTTGTGTTAAGTCATTTTGAGTAACTTGGCCACATTCCTTTGTTGCCATAAATGACAAAGGGGGAGATTGTTGGCAAGTTGACTTCCTGAGGATGCATGACTCATTTTGTGTTGTCATCATGGCAACAAATTCATGTTTAGTTTCTGTCATGAAAGACAAAATGACTAAGTATGAAAATAGGGCAGACAAAGATACTCAATGATCAACACATCAGCGCATGTGTGAGAGATCGATTCAGCTTATGCACATTCAAATATAAGTTTTATGACATGTGTACATGCTACATCCAGACACACATAGTATAGAACTACAGTACGCCAAATTTACATGCAGATCAATAGACCAGCAGTCTAGAAGACAGAGCATGGAAGCTGACTAAGTGTTTTGATCAACGTGCATTATTTTGTAATGTAATAGCTAAGCACCTTTGGTCATATGTTTGTAATAATGTAATTAGCATTGTAGTAAACATGCTTGAGCTGACTTGTTTGGAAGCGTTGTATATTTTATTTTAGGGTCGACTAGTATTTTGTTTTGGGTCGTGCCTATTTGGATTTGAATATATAAGTATGTAATGTAAAGATATGTAACAAGTGTCGATTATTATGCAAGAGGAAGATACATAAGAGTAGTATAATGAAGTCAATATATGATATATCTCTTTAAGAGAGTAAGAGCATTCACGCATACATGAAACTGATCAGACATCAGTGTCATCACAACAGTTCATTTTGATATAGTGCATATCATCTTTCAGAAGGTTGTAGCCTGCATCTTATTGGGTAGTGAGCCTAGGCAGTGAGCCATATACCTTTAACAGTGTTTTGTAAAAGACTCCTAACAGGGTCAGACCTTTAACCAGGTCATTGTACTCATATTGTAAAGACTGCTTCTAACAGGACAAAGGAACTTTAACAGGTTCATTATACCTAGTACAATATTTGTGGGTACTAATTCCCATCGGGGTTTTCCTCTGATCAAGGTTTCCCCGTAATCATATCATGTGTTAGGAGTTCTTATGTTAAGCTTCATTCTATGTATGTTTGATTTATGTTTAAGTTTCTGAAAAGTAATTAATAGACAAACACTGATTCACCCCCCCCTCTCAGTGTTTCTAACAAAATCCTCGTGAGAGCCCAATGGGCAATGCTGATGAGAAGGAAAATAATGATCATAAGTAGAGAATCCTAGAAGAAGACCTTTGGGATCAGGAATTTAAGGTCAAAAGAACCATCAACATTTACTTTCTTCAAGATGGCAATGTATGGTTATAATATTGAGAAATGGATTCATGATGACATTTAGGAGCTACAAGCTAAGTGCAAGGACCTTGAAGAAATAAAGACCTTGCTAGAGGAGATCATATACAAAATGAGGAATGATGCTGAAATGTTTCAGCAAGGTAATGATGTTTTTGAAAAGGTAGCTGGTAATACCACTATGTTGGATGATAAGATAACTAAAATGATTGATAACATGATAAATTTGATAACTGAGAAAACTAACAACAAAAATATTATGATGAGGAAGCTAACTACTATCATCAAATAGGGCATGCAAGCTTCTATTGATAATTTGAAAGCTTTGCACACATTGCTACAAGGAATGGTAATGACAGATCAAATTTGAAGGAAGAGGGGAAATAAGATCTCCGGATTTTAGGCCCAGGTTCCAGAACCGGATCCAGGACTAGAAAGAATACAATGGCCCAAGTCAAAGATATTACTAATCTTTGGGATTCTATCTAGAACATGGAAAATCAGATGGTGGAAATCCAGAATATGGAAAACTAGATGGTAGAATCTAACAAGTGTTTTAAAGTGTTGGACTGATTCGTGTGCTAGAGGTTTTTTGGTTCTGTCTTGCTGGAATTTTTTTTTGGGTATCATCTTTTGATGTTTTGGGTGTACCTTTTATTTTATATCTGGGGTCTTATCCATTTTTGGTTTTCTATCTCTGTCTATGATAGATAGTTGTTGTGTTGGATTTCTCATGCTTATCTTTTATAGATTTGTTAAAGGGTTTCGAGGCCCCTTCAAAACCCGCAGTTATCGTAATAAAAAATATTGAAAATTATGAAGCTTTGGTTATAGGTATTAAAATAGCTCTAGAATGAAAAGTAACAGAACTCCAAGTCTATGGTAACTCTCAACTTGTGATAAATCAAATCAATGATGAATACCAGACAAAGGATGACAAGTTGATACCTTATAAAAGAATGATAGATGACTGGAAGAAGTATTTTGTTTTAATAAATTTTGAACAAATACCAAGAGAAAAGAACATAGCAAAAAATGTCATGGCGACCTTAGCTTCTCTCTTACAAATACCAGTGAAAAATTCAAGATATGAATTCTTGGTGGAAGAGTTGGTAAAACCCACATTTGATCTTCTTGATACCCAAATCATTTTCTCACTAGGTATACATGTCTCCCCATGGTATGGACCAATTTATTCTTATTTAAAAGAACAAACTTTACATTTGGACCAATCCCGAAACTAACAAAGGAATTTTATATTCCAAGCTTCCCATTTTACTATCATTTCAGACACATTGCATCGTAAGGATCTTGACAAAACTCTTCTTAGGTGTATAGAGAATGAGGAATAAAAATTTTCTTTACAAGAATTTCACGAGAGAATCTATGGGTCTCATTCAAGTGGTTTAAAATTAGCTAAGAATATCCTTCGAATGGTGTATTATTGGCCAACTTTGGAGAAAGATGCTTGTCAGTTTGTAAAGCTATGTCAAAAATTCTAATATCATGGAAATATGATTCATGTACCAGAACAAGAGCTACACCCAATGACCACACCTTGGCCCTTCTATCAATGGGGGTTTGATTTAATTGGGATGATTTACCCACCTTCATCTAATGGTCATAAGTACATCATAATTGTGACAACATATTTCACTAAATGGGTAGAAGTTGTGCCTTTAACAAAAGCAAATGGAAAAAAATTTCAATGTTCATCCCGAATCATATAATTTGTAGATATGGCATTCCTCATTCTATAATTAATGACAACAGAAAGCAGTTCAAAAATAGGGATATTGATGAATATGTGCCTAATTTCATATCACCCATCACTCTTCTTCAACTTACTATCCTTAGGGGAATGATCAAGCAGAAGCAAAAAACAAGAGTATCCTCGAGGTTTTAAAGAGAATAGTTAATAAAAAATGAAGGGATTGGTACATACAATCAAATATAGCATTATGGACATACAAAACAAGCATAAGAACACCTATGGGTGCAACTCCATTTTCATTGGTTTATGGAGCAGAAGTTGTGTTACCTTTAGAAGTTGAGATTCCGTCCTTAAGAGTCTCCTTGCATGGGTTAGTGACAGATAAGGATTACAGAGTTGCTAGACTCCAAAAACTTGAATTGATGGAAGAATGTAATACCTAACCCTTAGTCTGCTTGTCTGTGTCAGTTTCTGATCTCTTTTAGGCCTTCTTATATTTGTGTTGGTTATTTCAGGTGATTTTAAGGATATTCATGTGTTACTTTTCATTATGCTATTGATCCCTTGTTAGTTGTATTAGATCATCCATTTGCATATGATTTGTGATTATTTCATGTTGGTTATGTTTATGTTATGCAATTATTTTGATTAAGGTTTTCTGACAATACTGACCCTATATTTATATGCACATGGATCATTGTGATGATTTACTTTACTGTTTGAGGTGTTTGGTATGGTATGGGACAGAGTCGTAGTTACTTGCTTCGGTGAGATCCACATGATAAACTAGTCTCAATTATTATTTTCTATATTGTATGCATATGTTCATCTTTGTGATGACAGGTTTGCAGGTACCGGGATACGTCTTCCCTGAATTGGCAGGAGTGAGCGTGTCCTATCACAATATCTCAATGGTGAGAGAGGGGAGATAATATTCAGATCCAAATCCATACCCTAAAACCTTATTTTGTCCTAGAACTGGACAAAAATCTTATTGACTATCCTAGTGGTTGAATCTGTCAAGTGACGTGGATTCGTGAGCCTGTTTGTGTGTATTTGTGGTTTTGTTTCAGTTGTTTTATGTTTAGACAAGTTTTAGATGGATTAATGATGCTTTTAGCTTGATTTATTTAATGAATATTTATGGTAAATATTAATATTAATAATTGCACCTTTAAGAAGGTTAAAACATTGATATATTGAATATATGGCTATTTAATAATTAAATATTAATTAAATGCCTATATTTAATTAATTAATTAAATTATTAAGTCTTGATTTAAATAATTGAGATTTAATAAATATTAAATTCAAGTAATTGTAAGTAATTGTGCAAAGTTGATTTATTGAATATTACTTGAAGTTGCATCATTAATTGATTTATTTAATTGAAATATTCTCACATGCATTTTCAATTTAACACTTTGCTTTGATATTATAAAGTTGAGTTATGCATGTTTTAAGTGAAAATTGAAAATAAAGAATTTCTTTTAATTATTAATTAGATAATTTATATTCCCTTTAGGGTTTTCACTTTTTAAAAACCTAATTGCTTGGTTTTCTATATCCTTGGATTGAAAGCCATTTTGGAGGTTGTTCAATTAGGGGAGAAAGGAAAATCAGGTGATGAAGGTTTTGTGAAAGCTTGAAAGCATCTTGGAGCATTTTTAGAATTATTCTTTGCTTGAATTTGTGGATTTTGTTACTCTCATCAGTTATTGAGGTAGGAACTTGTTCATGTCAATTCTAGCTTTCAGATCCCCGTCTTCCATGCATCTGAAAAGCTAGGATCTTTTGTGTGATCTTCCTTGTTTGAATATTGTGTGGTTTATTGATGTAAACTTGAAGAAACATGTTCATGGTTCAATTTTTTAGTTTCTTTCAAGTTTGCATGTTAGATTTGTGTTTGTGGGAAAAAATGTTTGATTTTATGGTGTTAGATGCAAAATGGCCATTAGGGTTTTCATGTGGAAATAATTTTGTTTCAAAATTGCCCTTAGGGTTTCAATTTGGAAAAATGTCATTTTTAAAGAAAATTGATGATTATTGCCGAGAAAGGGTTTAAACCCTCGGATCTGTTAATATCATACCTTGAATGTAGAAAACAAGTCAATTGAGTTAAATTTGCATGCTTAAGAAATAAACCCTTCTTGAAAATAAATTAATATTAGATTTAGAATTCTTTTCTTGTTTGCATCAATTTGCATGCAAAGATTTCATTTAAAAAATATTATTAAATTTAGAATGTTTTTCTTGTTTATGTCAATTTGCATGCTTAGAGAAAAATCTTCTTGAAAAAGAAATTAAATATTAAATTTAGAATATTTTTCTTGTTTGTGTCAATTTGCATGCAAGAGAAGTCTATTTTTAGAAATTCTTATTTTAAAAATAAATAAAAATTTATTAAAAAAAAAAATCTTTTTTAAAATTTGCATGGAGTGGTATTCTATTTTTAGAATTTTTTTTTTTTTGAATTCTCATGCAGTGGGGTTCTATTTTTAGAAATTCTATTTAAAAAAACAAAAAAAAAAAAAAAAAAAAAAATTT
>JAGRRI010046194.1:0-10719 GCA_018584345.1 Thuja plicata
AAGGGGGAGAAGATGTATATTAAGAGGGAGAAGATGTATGTTCAGAATAGAAGATGTAAGGAGAAGATGTGAAGATTTATGTGTGAAGTTCAAAGAAAGGGAGTAATTGCAAAAAAAGTAAAAGACAGAAGTGGAAACATTTTTCTTAATGTTTCATATTGAAGAGAGTTCTGCCATCATTGGTAAAATATAGAGTGTTTCCATTAATGCCAAAGGGGAGATTGCTGGCATATCTGATGCAGTAAAGGTAAGTGTGTTTTGGTGACGACATAGTGATTTGATTACATGATGATCAAATATTATATTGTCATTGATGTCAACTATTGAATTTGTGTTCTTAGTATGTTGTAAAGCATATTTGTGATGAATGTTGAGTTTATGTGGTTGCTATCTTTAGTAGAGACCTAGGTATGTCTTTGGATGTTAAAGACATGACTACTATTGTTGAAGTAAGTTTATATGAGAGTTGAGATCGAATGAAGTATAACAGTACGACTGCTAGAAAAATTAATGATAGGTGATAGATGATTTGAATCTCTTGTCAAATCTCTCATGTATCTTGTCACGCGGTCATAGGATATGGTGATCAATAGTGTTTAGATGTTACAATTGCAATTGTAGCTACTTTGAGTGATCGATGAGAAGGTTAAGTGACCGGTGAACATAAACAATGTTATTCAACAAGATAAGTTTTTATATTCTTGAGCTACCGATGGAAGAGCTTGTATCAGTGATCGTTATCGACGTGACAGTGATTAAAAATGTATGTGTTATGATCTAGTGATGTGTATTCATGATTACTACAAAAATTGTATTCATTTTTCGATGCCCATTGGTCAATTTTTTGACCAAAGGCCTTGTCGCAATATTTTGGTCTATTGATCAACGACCAACTTAAGCATCTAAATTTTGACCCTTCTTACCATCAAAAAAGAGGTCAAATGATTATAAAATGTGGCGTCAAAAGATCTGATTTTTTATGGTGGCTCACATCATAGTTTGTCAAGGATGCTATGTCCACAACAAGGTTTTGGTCAAAATATTTGTCAATTGTTGGAGTCAAACAAACTCATTTTCAACGAGAACAATGTCAAATGCATCCACTTGGGCTCAAAATTTTGACCCATTTCACCATCGAAAAGATGTCAAATGATTGAAAATGTGGTGTTGAAAGGTTTGATTTTTGATGAGGGTGTTATGTCATCAACAAGATCCTTGTCAAAAATTGCATTGAAGTTGGATTCAAGAAAACTCATTTTCAATGATTACAACGTTGAAAGTGTCCAGTGAGAGTGAAAATATTGACCACAACAGTTTATTTAAAAAAAATTAGTTTGAGATATCCCGATGCCCAACTGGGTTTGTAATACAATGTTGATAGCTATCGATATATTGACACCCAAATTAATTTATTATCCCGACAACTGATGAAGTGAGTGACCACAATTAAAGGTCATCGAGTTATTGAAATGTCATACATATTGCTATCCTGGTCACCGATGGGATTGTCGAGAAGAGTCATGATGATGTAACAAGGATTATTGGAAGGTGCTGAATAATGATTCCCCGTTACCCAATGATCAAAGTAACATACCCCGATAGGATAACTTCACAAATAGTTATAGTGATGGACAAAGCTCCTATCAGAATAACAGAAGAGTAATGATCATGCAACCTTGATCCCCGATGGACTATTTGGTGATGTATATGTCGATAAAAGATAAATGTAGTCTAACATCACATAGATATATATTGATGGCACTAGAGTTTTAACAGAGCGGATTCACTAATTTTGACATTGTCAAATCGTAGTAAAAAATGCTATGAAAAGTGACATTAAATAGGGATTATGTGTGCAATTGAATACACACAAACACATGTCCACAATGAAAGGTCATCGGGTTATGAAAATGTCATACAAATTTCTATCCTGATCACTGAGGGGATTGTCAGGAAGAGTCATGATGATATAACAAGGATTATCAGGTGTTGAATAATGATTCCCCGATACCTAATGATCGAAATAACATACCCCGATGGGATAACTTTGAAAATAGTTACAATGATGGACAAAGTTCCCATCGACATAGGAGAGGAGTAATGGTCATGAAACCATGATCCCCGATGGATTAATCAGAGATGGATATGCTGATAAAAGACAAATGTCGTCTAACATCGCAGAGATATATACCGATGGTGCCAGAGTTTTAACATAGAGGATTCATCAATTTCAAGCCATTGTCAAATCATATTTAAAACTTCTATGAAAAGTGACATTAAATAGGGGTTCTATGTGCAATTGAATATACATGAACAAGAGTAAATTCTTAATTGCAAAGTCATTGAAGATATCAAAACTATTAATTGCAAAGTTGTGAGTGTTTCAACTGTGAGATTTTGAAAATGGAGTCATTGGCATCAAAGTCTTCTGGTAAGAGAAGGTTCTGACAATATGAAATAGAAAGAGAAGAAGTAAAAATCAAAGAAACCAAGAAGACTTAACTAGGATTTAATTGATCGAATGTAGACATTGGAACCAAAATCTCAAAGGTCAAAGTTCAATATGCCTAATAGGGATAATCTCGAGGACAAATACAAGAATGTAGGTGATATATGGACTAGAAGAAGAAGGTATGATATGTTCCTTTTCCATTACCTATGAAAGGACAAGGAAATCCCTATGTGCAACCCTTGGAGGAAAAATCTAGGTAGGCTAGTAGTCCCAAATGTATTTGTGAACATTGAGGTTCTGAAAGTCTTAGCAAGAAGTTACAAGCCAGAAGAAAGATGCATCAAGGATGGTGAGGGAGATATTTTTATGAAAGTTTATGCAGAGAGTATCGAGGAGGTTTTCGGTCTGGAGTTAGGTTTCAATAATAAACTGTCATTTATAGAATTGGCTAATGAATATAACATGGTTGATACCACTTATAAGGTTTGGAAATTAGCTATGCATAAGAATAGAAGTGGATCCCTAACTAAAGAAGATGGCCCACCACACAATGTTAACCTTTTCAAGAGTTATGTTGAAATTACATATATGTCATGTGGTTAGGTAGGGATTGAAGTGCTAGATTTAATGATAGTAGGACCTATAACATTGGCTACTAATGTGTAAATGTACAAGTCCCAACCCTATGATTATGATTTATACATTGTAGGATGTATTCATGATGGTTTTATAAATTTGAATGGTGAGTACCCTATTTTTAGGCAATATTCTCTATTAATGCATATGATATTGTTCTATGGACATAGAAATAATATATGGATAGAAAAATAAGGGTTGAACTTGCAAAATAAATTTTTTGAAGGAGAAGTGCAACTAGTTCTGTTGTGGACATCCCTATGGGATTTTTGATTCCAACATTCTAACTATGTGGATTTTGACGAGTGGATTTTAAGGCCCATATACCACTTATTTGGACATCCATGTGATTTGTCTATTTCCGTGGAGATCAAAAAGTTTCTAAGACCTAAAGACTTTGATGACAGGCATCTTGTAAATCTCAGTGGGGGAGATTGGTATGTGTATGAAGAATTTACTTGTTTTAGGGTATATGGCTTTGAAGAAGAACCCTACTAGCTACCCAAATTTATTCTTGATAGAATAACATACCTGGAAATTGTGAGGCAATTAAGTGTGTCAAGTAACAAAAATTTTGGTGGGTCGCTACATAAACACACATTTATGCAAGGAACATTACCTTTTGGAAATTTCATTGTTGTCTCAACTAGAGCCTATGAGATTATTGATAGGAAATTGAAGGAAGAGTATCACATGTACCATCACACTCCCAGAAATAATTATGATCCTTTGCATTATATTCATAATTGTAGAAAAGGGAAAAATATTATTAATTATAAACATGAGGATATGGAGGTAGAAAATATATTCAAAAATTTGGAAGAGGTTCAAGCAAGGGAATCCATAGAAGAGTATAACAGAAAATTGATGGAGAATAGGCAACAGTTTGCACAGATGCTTGATGAGATTCCAGATGTGGGAGAAGAAAAAATTATGGGGAAAAGTGTGACTAGACATTGTACTGCCAATGTAAGAAAGATTCCAGATGATACTGAAAAAACCCTCTTTGAAATGGGGGTACACCAAGATGCTTGAATTGATGTTTACAATGATTTTGTTTCTGATAATCAATTTGTGAAGTCTAAATAATTTATTTCATTTTTTTATAATATAAAAGGTAAGAAGTTAAGGGAATATATCCCCACATTGAACCCCACTGATGAAGCAGAACTCATGCAGAGACTAAAGGAAAAGGTTGAAGAGGAAATGAAGACAATGACCCCAGTATAGGGAAAACAAATGCTCATTAAAGAAGGTATCATTTTATTACCAGGATGGGATATGAGTGGTTCTTTTATTTTTGACAACATGCTTAAATCTGATAAAAAGGATTTCAAATTGGTTGTTAAAGGAGTTGAGGGTGTTTTCGTTAGATCTATATTTGTTGAGGATGAGTAAACAATATTGTTAAGGGCTTTATACCCTTCTCATCAAACGCAAAAAAATGTCAATGTGGATAGGGCCTTTGGTCATATGATGAAATTGAAAGTGGGATAATTTGATCATATATCCATTGTGAACATGAACATAGACATTTCTAAATGGACAAAGGTACAAATCTAGAGATTAATGTTTAAAAGGGATAAATACAAAACCCTATATAAATAAATTTGTAAGAGAAGTGGTCAGGAATTACCTATGTTACCTCCATCCAATGGTGGGAAATGAAAAAAAAATATGAGGAATTGCAACAAGAGAATGCCCAAATAAATAAGCAAATGAAGAATGTGAGGAATTATATTGCTACTTTCTTGGTAAAATGCAGATTGGATTGCTTGTTGATAGATGTCACCAAGATGTGGGAATCTCATTTGGTAAACTATAGATCAAATGTTGAGTATGATCAAGTCAAAATCAAATTGGATAAACTGTTGGATGAGAGTTCATACCCTATGGTGATAGAGATTTTCAAAAAAGGATCAAAGTTCATGATAGGTTCAGGGAGAATATCTATGATGATTAAAATGATTTCCAAAGCCCCATGAAGATGGGAGTTCCCATGTTTTTCAGCAGTAAGAAATAAATTATAGGTAAGGAAGAATGGCTTGTGGATTGTTAGAGAGTTCTGAATGTTTCCCTTAAACCCATGTCAGATGATAACTTAGAATTCAAGGAGACACATGACCAGTTGGAATAGATCATACAACTCCAATGCTTGGTCAGGAATGTTGTCATGAATGCAGACACCGGCAGTTTGAAGGAATATGTGGAACACATGGATGCATGCATCAAGCTTTGTGGAGAATAGCACTTGTTCTTTTTGTGATATGCAATTTAGTTACCAGACAATTTAATTTTGTTAGTTTATGCAAAAAACTTAGTATGAAAGGTTGCATCCTTTTATTTTTAACTACCTTGTTTTCTATAAGTGTGTGACACAAGTTTGGAAAGAGGAGGATTATGATTATGAGACAGTTTTAACGCATGATGGTTCTTATGGATATGCTATGAATAATTGGAAGCAATTTGTTTATGTTTAATGATTCTATATGATACAAGGACTATTGCTTTTTTCTTTAAATCTCCTGGTGATATTCTCCCATTTGTTCTCTGAATCAGTTCTTTGAATTAATCTTTGGATTAGCTTCAACATGGTAGTTTGATGTTTTTATATTTTGATTAAATCATATATTGAATCATCAATTGGTCTTTGTTTCAGAAGTTAAATTCAGTTGATGTAGATTGCATTTTTCTTTTGAAATATGCACTCATTTGAACACTGTTGAAGTGATAGTTTCCTATTGTCTTCAAGGTTATCGTAGGATTCAAATCAAACTAAGGATTTTTATTAAATTTGAGAGGTTTAGGCACTCTTCAATAATCAATACAACCAATTCATAGAATTATTCTTAAGAGTTAACCATACTAGCATTCAAAATCAATTGTGCATTATGTAATAGGCATTATCCTTAATAAGGAATAAAAATAATAACACCATCAAAGATTTATGTAATAGGCATTATTCTTATTAAGGAATAAAAATTGTAGCTTTAAACTATAATGAAATAGCAACACAAGGTTGGTATGCTACATGTTCTCGTACCCACGTGAGGCCCACCCAACAATTAAAATTAAAAAAAAAAAGTGACTTTTTGCAAAACGACGGACATTTTTTTTGCTGGAAAAAAGGGGATGCCATTAGGTACCGAGGATGGTCAAGGGATGACTAGGCTGTTCCAAGTATCTAATGACGTCCCCAAGTCCCCTATTTTGCGTGAAATATCACTTTGGGAATGTTTCCTTTTTTTTTGCATTTTTGGAATGACATGGGGATGGGAATTACTATCCTTGCATCCCCGTACCATCCCCAGGATGGGAGTAGGGGAAATTTGGTAGGGGATGCATCCCCGTGGAGCACTAGTTAAAATACATTGAGAAGACAAGAAATATATCTGGTAGGAAAGAGAACTAAATATGTTGGAAAGAAGGTGAAGCATTGATATGATGACCTGAAAAGACACAAGATCATCTTAAAGTAGTACAAATATTTATGCTAAAAATTCTTAAGATTTTGTTCAATACATAATATCTTGTATATGAGCTCAGTCTAGATTTGTTTTATATACAATGTTCCATAATCTTAAGTTTGATTTTGTGATTTGTTGATTTAAGGTGAAGAAGATAGCCTAACAAGAAACATAATTGAAATAAAAAAGTGACTATAAGAATGTATAAAATTTCTTCTAAATATACCTTAATCTATTACTAGTGGTAATTTAAGTAGAAAGAACAAAATGTTGGTTATGCACAATTATTAGAAATTCTGTGATAAGATTTGTAAATGTTGCAAATGTTGAAAGAAAGATGAGGCTTGTGGTTAAAAATATCCTTGTTTGGTAAATAGATGTATTCATATTTTCTACAATAGAAGCCTTACAATGACCCATATACATTGAAGGATTGAATTTAAGATATTTCCTAATTGGAAAAAAAGACAATGGGAGATGCACATAACCCTTATATATATATATGTGTGTGTGTGTGTGTGTGTGTGTAATTGATCAGAAGGGGAAAAAGACAACAAAAACACAAATTTCATATCTGAACTGAGAAAATTAAAAATTAGGAAATTAGAAAGATATTTAACCCAAGGATAAGCCATTATACAAGATCTTTAAGTCAGGATCATGTACATATTTTATCCTTTCAACACTCTTATAGATCCCACTACAAGACCAATCAAATCAAGAAACATAGACATTTCCATCTTGTGCTTTCTACTCACAATCTGAAAAGCATATCACATGGAAAAAAAAAAAGAGAAATTGTAAAATTTGCTTTTAGAACATAATCCATGACTAATTATCTTAGACATTAGAATTAGTATGTACCTAGAGGGGCTCCACAACACATATTGCGATCACCTACGTTACCAACATCTACTTGAATGAACCGGGCTCCCAATGATACATCTTCATTAGCATATTTATGTAATATTGGCCTACATAATAAAAGATATTAGTTTAATTAAGAATCCATTTTAATGGATATCAAAGGAAATGGTAGGAAAAATTTGCATTGGGATTGGCTTATGTCAAATCAATCAAGAAACTTCATATAACATGTTAAATATGCTAACCAACCTAATGGAATTCTCTATTTTGAGTAGCTATGATCTACAATAGATTTTTTTTTAAACATGGTTTAAATTAATACTTAAATAAAGATCTATTATGTTTCAACTTTCAGATGTATCCAATGCAATATGACCCATATTATGACATCTCAAACTCTTTTATAAGAAAATAAAATGTAGCCGACCCTTAACCGATGTGTACTTGATTACAAACTAAACATCTTTACTTACAAATTTATAGATATGTATTTTACCAGATACTTTGATATAGCATAAATCTGGCCAGTGGCATGTCTAAAGTTTTTGTTTCCCTCTTCTCCAAACTTCTAGTATTCTCGTTCCTAAAATTTGACATCTCTGTAAGCATAAACACGTTTTCTTAGTTTTAGTTTTTTCAGCTTAACAAAATAACAACAAAGAGATCAATACAAAGTGTTAAACTACTTACTTTTGTGAAAGGACTGGTCCATATTTCATACACCTTATGTACACTCTTGGTTTAGCTCTCTGCCATGCAGTAGTGGTGGATAGCATTCCTGAAAATAGTTTTCAACATTATTAATAATCAAATAAAATGGCAGAGCTACAAAATACTTCTTCAGATTGATTATCTTTAGGTTCCTTCAAGACATGTTACTATACTGAATCTCTCTCAGACATTTGCTCTATATAGTGAACTTTTCAATCAAGTTTTAATATGATCTGAATACATATTCTTGACCATGTAAGTTGTTTCACATAGTGAGGCTAAAACACCTATACCTTGATTTACATTCACATCATCATCAATCTTGATATAAAAGTCAACATCCCATTTGGCCACAACAATGGAAAAATAGGTCTTTATCTTTGCAAATAGTTCATGGTAGCCTTCAATGTGTTCCTGATAAAGTAAGGTCAAATGAGTGAAAATTATTTTAAAGAATGAATTGGGGCTTTAAGAACTCAGAAATAAGAAAGCTTTTATAGATGTTAAAAAGAGTACATACCAGACTCAATAAATCTATGTGTTGAGCATCCTCTGCATCAATAGAAAGATCCAAAATACCATCAGGCATAGCACTACATCAACATACAACCCACATTAATCCAGCTACATTTGACTTTTAAAATTGTTGCAAATACCTTCGTCAAGTTTGAGAGTTTCTTTATTTTTATAGTTCGAATTTGTTTATGTATTCCAACAAGATGACAGATAAGAAGAGAAATCTTGTCCCTGATTATTTAATCACCTGTGTCCAATAATGAATTTGATAAGAATACCCTTTTTCATCTCATGTTTATCATGTCTTTCTCCTACAAAAACACATACAATATGGTGACAATACTGAAAGAAAAGTGTGTCTACAATCAGATCTATCGCATATATGAATATTGCTTTATTGAGAAATGTTTTCACTAAATGTATTCTGTAAGATATCACACTTCCAGGGTACAAAAAGTTTACAAGTATGTTTTTTGACCTTAAGTACTTAACAGATTTAGAAAAGATAAAAAATTCAGTCAAACCTAGTGGAATCCAAGTTTACCAAACAGAGTCCCATTGTTTTCTGTTGCTGAATGCTATATTTATACCAATTACAACAAAAGCCTTTAGTCTTTCAGCGACATCTTCTACAAAATATTTCTCACTAACATAAGAACTATCAAGGTTTAACACTTGTGCAACTCTAGAAGAAGCCAATTCTAACTCTAATGTATAAATTGTCTTGCATAAGATCTCGTAAGATAAATTTTAGCTTGTGTCACTTAACAATTGAATTGCATTGCATGCAAAAATGCTAATGCTTATTTTTTCATTTGGTAATTTTAAATAATTTTAACTTACTGAATTGTCATCTGTGTGTTCTCTACTTCTCGAATTATATCCCTTTCTTCACCAAACTTTTGATCCACGGGTGGAAAAAAAGTAAATTTCATTAACAATAACAAGATTTGTTAGTAATAATTGAGAGGGGGGGGGGTGAACCAGTGGCCTCAAAAATTTATCCTTCAAACTTAACCAACAATCTATAAACCTCAAATTATTATGTCCCTACAAGCTGCATGCCATGAAATACTACTAAAGATTAACTGTCTATCAGTTTTCTATGTCAATCCTTATTCTTTCTTGATTACCGATAAGCAATATAACTATTTACCAAAACCCAGCAAATAAGCAGAGCATACCAATCAATCTAGAGTTAGCTATGTAAGATGCAATACAGTAAAGAAATGAATCATACAAACATAAAACATGAATTTTTAACATGGAAAGCTTGTTAAGGGAAAAACCACTGGGACCAGTACCCCAAATTTTCACTCTTCTGAAGTGAGCCCTGTTAGGAGCCAACCTTGTTAAAGGTTACAAAGACACTGTTAAGTGCAACCTTGTTAGAGTATTTTATACATAGAGGTTGTCACTTAGTATTGGGCATCTATTGCTACCATCCTTGAATCATCCTCCTTCTTAGACTGTCAATAGGTATCGGGAAATTCTAATGCTACTTTCATGAATGAACCTTTTTGGCACTCCTTGAGATGTACCTCAATATATAGAAGACTATTAAGTCCTGCTCGGTTAAGAGACTTGATGCTTCAATGGTTAAACTGAAACACTATGACCTGTTCATATTGCAACTTTGAATTGCATATTTTCAGATCTATTTAAGTACATTACCTCTCTGACCAATGTATCAATTAATCCTTGTGCTCTGTACTTTCTGTTCTGTGATTTTGTGCTCACAGTTCGTTGGTGTTTGTAGAATTCCTTAGCTCTTCCTTCAGCTTGTTTGATCAAGACTACATGAAGATGTTCTTCATCAGTTTCTCTTCAGCATCCTCCTTTTTATTCACTCCCCTTAATCCCATTCGTAAATGAATTAAGATTGTCTCTTATATAGACATAATATTCATTATTTCTTGATTATTGGTTCTTGGCGTGAAAATCAATCCAGCCAATTAGATTTAAAGCATAACTCCTGATTTGTCTCATAGATATCTTCTTTCCAACTGTACAAATCATCTTTAAATCAATCACTTATCTTTGGTCAAATAAAACAAAGTAGACAACCAG
>JAGRRI010046220.1:0-11020 GCA_018584345.1 Thuja plicata
ATGTCAGCAATTTTTTGTTGGTTGCTAGCTTTGCCAGCTAGGTTTCTTAATTCAATGGAGGACTTCCTTCCCCTCTTTTTCTTGATTTTGTTGATGTTGGGGGTACTTAAACCACCCCTGTTAATAGAAATTTCAAGTTGTCTATCCTCATTGGTTATCCCAAAAAGACCAGTAATTGCCTCTTTGTTGGCTTCTGGGATATCCGTGAGTATATTATGGGTTATACCCATATCCTCTTGATCTGGAATTTTTTGAACTTCCTCTAAAAAAATAGGAAGATCTTCTTGGACTATAATATCTTACCCAAACATCTCTATTAAATTTTCTGTGTTATTTGGTAGTTCCTTGTTCAGGATTTCCATTTCCAAGGGAATAGTGAATGGTATACTATTTCTCTCTTGCTGAGGTTTTATTGGAGATTCTGCAGTAGTTTCCTCCTTTTGGAGTTCAATAATATTTTCTATCAGTAGTTTTTATGTAGTAACAATTCTTCCTTATCACATATTTCATCAATGAAAAGATCCATCAGTTCATCAGGCATTGTTTCAGCTAAGTAGTCGGTGATTATCTTGACTTCTTGCTCACAAGTCTTTGCTTCTAATTTGTGGTCTGTATGTGGTTGATTCCCAATAATTCTATTGATCTCCATCTGAGGGGGATTCTTAGTGAAAATCATGGATAGAGGGGGGGATGAGACTAATACATTAGCTTCTCTCCCTTGGGAAAAAGTTCCTAAATCCTCTATCACACTAGGATTAATATAAATATTTTTATGAGGGTGTTCCATTTCAGATTCCTTGACCCTAGGTGGAGAAGTATTATCGTTACATTCCCGAGAATGAATGGTTTCACTATTGTTCTGACCTATAGTGTTATTCATAGCCATAGATGGGGAAGAGGGCCTATCTATGTTATGGACTCTGGAGGAGGTAATATTGAATCCTCCTTTATTATTAAAGAAATGTACTTCAAAATCATCACCAAGCTGATTATGAAGGTTAGTGTTCTTTTGTACTATATGTGGAGCTTTGTCAATTTCAATGTAATCCTCTATGATAATAGGATTGACTATAACAGAGTTAGAATTAAAACATAACTGAACAGGAGAAATGTACTTCTGATGATAATTCATTTCAACAATAATTGTCTTATCAACATGTTTAAGTGTTGAGTCAACAATTCTAATAAATCTACCAATCTTGTCACCTATTTTGCATAAAATTTCCTGCCTAGTTAGTTCCAAAGGTAGATTTTTGAGAGAAATATCTTTTTCAACTTTGAAATCCCTTAAGAGCATAGGATTAAATAAAAGGATCCAATCAAATAGAGAAAAAGGAATATGCCTAAACTTAATACATTGCATTTTCATGATGCTATTTTTTAGATCACTATTCTTGCAGTCAATGTAAATGAAATTTTCCAAGAGTAGAGATATACTTACCTCCCCAGGAAGTTGTGTTGATAAACCTTCTATTAAATCATTAATAGAAGCACCTATACCATTCCATATACAAATTAAACCTGTTTCTGCAAGATACTTCTGATGCCGATTTATATCCTCATTATCTAACTTGAGTATATCATAGTTCATGCCATAATTTTCTTTACCTTTATTCAGGTAACTATTACACCTATGAGGAGGCGTATATGTTGATTTTTGAAATTTACTATGATGCAAAATAGAGTTATGACCATGTATATTCAGATCTGTATGAATTTTATAAGATGAAGGCCTCTCCTTCCAACTTCTATGGGGAGGGCTATAGATCTCAGAATAGCTTATAGAGTTATGTGAAAGGCCCTTATGATCAATTTTAGATGCATTACCGGATTTTCTAGATTTCCCCGCAGAGAAGGTTAGGGTTTTGACACAATGAGGGTAGGGTTTCTTGACTGTGGGATGGGATATAACATCATCCTTAAGAGTCTGAACCCTAGATCCCTTACCTTCCAAAAACCTAATCCTTTTGTGTGAGGGTGTATAAACAATAGAACGTGTATCTTCTCTGTTCAACAGATCAAATGAGTTTTTTAAAGAAATGCTATAATTACTGGGGGCTGGTGAGTACCTTCTTACCTTGTTCTTTCCTCTAACCGTTTGCCAAGCTGAATTTTGGTTTGAAATGCACACGGGAGACGCTTGAGTTGTTATAAACCTGCCTTCCCCCAAAGTATAATGGGATTCATCAGAAACATGTCCTGGTATGTATTCAGATTTATAAGCTTTAGCGGTCCCAGCACTTATCTTTCCCATTCCTGCATATTTCATTTTAGCAAAGAAATCCATCTGTCTATCCAAAGATTGGATAGAGAAGATTGTGAGCATCAGTTTCTTGCTCCATGCCAGATTCCCGTTGTCAACCAGGGTCTCTGAAATGGAGCCCAAAACCCTAACTACTGATGCTACATTCTGCTGAGAATCCCGAATGCTCTTTTCCTTTTCTTTTGCAATAAAATCTTTTAAATGTTCGTAGGAAGGGTGTTTGGATCGCATATCAGGATTTCTACAATCTACCTGCTTGTGGCCATATAAAAAACAATTGAAGCAATATCCTAAGAAATTCATGTCGATGCCATTAACCAGGGAAACCACCTTGTTTGTTTCAGCAGTGGCGATGGTATTATCAAGTTCAAAGCCCGAGGCCTTTGCCATTGCAAGTTTATGGTGCAGAAACCCTAGTTCGATTTGCCTCTTTCGATATGCTTTTTTTCGCTGTAATCATATCTTCCTCATTTTCACTTTAGCCAACAAGAAGATTTTTATTAATTAAACTTGCAGAAAATGTTAATTTCTAGACGAAAATTCATTATTGTCTTCAAATATTTTATAAATTGATTTATATGAATATAAATGTATTTATATAAGATATTTAATTAACGGAATTGATAAATTAATTTATATAAGTATAAATATGAATTAATTTATTAAAAGGGAACCTTGTAAGTCAATTATGATTTAAGGTTATTTAAACTAATAATGTGATCATGTTATCTAACTAAATTTAATGAGATATCAAATCTGTAATACATATGCATACTTTATGTAATGGTCATGTCGTCTTTGTTGATGGTTAGAATGGGTAGAGTGTTTCCCTAGGTGGATTTTATCTTTAAGATTTGGATTATTTTATGGTTTAATATTTTTTACTCTTTGGGGTTGTATTATGAAATGTTCATAACCATTTTGTTATCACGATTGGTTCATTCATTATTTCGTATACATCTATGAGTTATATTATGGATTCTTGTGAGTCTTGATCAATATGTTATTTGAACACAAAAGGTGATGACCATTATTGTGTGGAGATTCTACTTGGTCACCTTGTTTCTCCTATGTGATTGTTCTATGATCTGAGAGATGATTATATTGATGTTTTTTTATGAACATTGATTTTGTGATATGAGACTTGTTGGAAAATGACATCTCATACTTACTGTTTAATGTTCCATGTATGTCTCACTTATCAACAATTTAATTTATCCAACACCTAGCATTATTTTGTTGTTTCTCAAGGTCAGTTTAGATAATCTACAAAATAGTGATTTTTTGTTTCACAAGGTTAGTTTTGGGAGCCTATGAAATGACGATTTCTCTATATCGCAAAGACATATTTTGGAGCCTACAAAATGGTGATCACCACTATTTCACATAGGTAATTTTTGGTGGCAACGAGATGGTGATGTGGATAAAAAGGTAACTACTGGAAACTATTTTGACAAGTAGTTGAGCTGACTTAGATGGTTGTTGATATAAACTGTCAAGTTGTATAGTGAGATGAGTGATGAAGAAGACAAAGATTGTAAAAGATGCAAGCTGCTTGAAAGTTGCAGAAGATTTTTGTTGAAGCTTTCATGTGAGTGAACAGTTTTGTTTGAACACAGATTGTAAAAGCATCAGAGTATGCTCTGTAAAGTTGTATGTAAATTGAATTTTACTATAATACAAGAGATCATAACTTTGGTGGTAAGTTTTTTTCCGTAAGGGTTTTCCCACGTCAAATTTGTGTGTCTAATCTCTGATTAATTATTCTTAAATCTACATCTATCAAATGTATATTTTTTCTACTCTTATTACTTTAAAACCATCTGTGTCATACTCCTCTAAGAACTTGGCTTTTAGGAAGGTGTTTTTGCACCTTTCCTTTTATTACAAGTGGTATTAGATCCTGGCCAATTGTGCTATCCTTGTGGGTAGGATGGGTTTTTTATATCATTTTTGTAGTGGGAGTTAAATAGGGAGCTGGTAATTTAGAATTATAGTTTAAGATGGTGAGAACTATTAGAATAACTGAGAGGGGGGTGAATTAGTTAGCTCCCAATTATCCTACACTCCCAAATTCCTCCAAGATGTATATAAAAACAATTTCAAACATATAATTCAACTCGATGAAATGTATTCTGTAATCTCAAAATTTATTCATATAGTGTTTACCCAATATCAGTAAATTAATATTGTGATTACCGATCAATGTAGATAAAGTAATGTGTAAATAAAATTAACAATCCACAACAATCATACACATTGAAACATAGATTTTTAACGTGGGAACCATGCTAAGGGAAAAAACCACCTGGGACCAGTAAACCCAAAATATTTCACTCTTCTAAAGTGGGCTCGGTCAAGAGCCAACCCTATTGAAGGTTACAATGCACACTATTAAATGTGACCTGGTTAGAGGATTTAAAACTAACATTTCTCTCTTGACCATGCTTTCACTATGGGGTCAACAATAAAACACTCAACATTCATTAGAATGTCATAATAAAGACTTTCACATTTTACTCGATTAAGATATTTATCTGTAACAATGGTTAAACTAATACAGTAATGATCTGATTCAAATATAACTCTTTTTTGTAGATTTTTAGATCTATACTAAGTACATAATACCTCTAATCAATTTGTTCACTTCATTTCATTTGATTCTTCATACTCTATTATACTCGGTAATTCTCTTTCTTCTGTCGCTTGGTGATGTCTGCAGACAATGCTCAGTGTTGTCTTTAAACAGTTTGATTAGTCATGTATAAACTTCACATGTGTGCATCATAGCATCGTGTGATTCAAAATGAATCTCTTTTCTCTTATATAGACATCATAACTCATTTAATTTCCATCCTTTATATTTTTCCACTTAATCTCCATCGTTGATTTTTTTGCTTAAACCATCCTCGACAGTTGTTTCAAAAACATGTTTCAATGTTCATCGTATGATCTTCCTTGTTTTTTCATAACCATTTGATCAACATAACAAACTTTATCATTTACCTTAGAATCATCAATTGTCAGCTCAGCATTCTAGTTGGCCTTGGTTTGATTAAATTTCTCGGTCTATACTATGTTGTGTCGATGATCCCTAGCTTGGTTATTATTGTGTGTGGTATACACTTTGTTTTACTTGATATTCACTGTCTCTTGGTGTATACAAAAATATTCATCTACCAACCACATAAAAAAAATTTGTTTCAGATATTCAATCCATAATAGATGTTTGTCGTCATAACGATACTCAAATAAGTTGACATCAATGACAATACATTAACTCATAATGTTTATCATCATATCTGTAACTAGGTTGACTATCAACAAATAACTTCAAACATACAATTAGTTGTAGTTCATCAATATCTCCCTTTGGCATTGATGACAACACAATATGAAATATGCAGTAAAAAAATGACATAAAAAATGCCAAACTTATGTTCTACAACTACAAAAATTTTGTATCTCTCCCTAGCTTGAATATAGGAAATGTGTCAGCATTAAAAAAAACTCACCATGCAGACTCTCCCTACAGATTTGACTCTTCTATTCTTGAATATCTCTGTAGATAGCTATTTCTCTCTCTTTCTCTTTTCTCCCTTTAGTGGATAAATATTTCATTGATCATTCTCTCCCTTTGACAACAATGCCAAAAAGAAATATGCAGCTCTTCAGTAGCCAAAAAAATTTCTCTGGTGTTTGGTGCAGTAGAATAAGTACCTTGCAATGTATTGATATTGTTGTGTCAGTCCAGTTCAGCTTTGCATCAACATGATTGATATTTTGATTTCATGTAGGTTTGTGCAACCTCCTATTTAGCTTAGTGACCTATAGAAAAGGGTTGAACCCCTAGTCTACCTCTCAAGTACTCAAATGTATCCTTCGGTAAGGGTTTAGTAAATATGTATGCAAGTTGTTCTTTTGATTCTACATATTCTATCATAACTTATTTATCTTGTACTTGTTCCCTCAAGTAGTGATATTTGATAGATATATTCTATGTTTTTGGATGCATCACAAGGTTCTTTGAAATATTTATTGCACTTTTATTATCATAGTAAATATTCATTGGGTCAGTGATCTCTTAATTCATACCTTTCAAAAAAAAGTTTATGCATGCTATGTTCGAATAGTTTGCAACAACAACATATTCTGCTTCTGCAGTTGACTGAGATATGCATCCTTGCTTCTTACTTATCCAAGTAACTAATCTTTCTCCTGTAAAGAATGCTCCACCAGTAGTGTTCTTTCTATCATCAATGTTCCCATCCCAATCAACATCAGTGTAAACTTTCAATTTGAAATTTCCTTCCCTTTTGTACCATAGTCCATAATATTTAGTGTTCTTAAGATATCTAAAAATTATTTTTACAACAATGAAATATGATTCTCTGGGATTAGCATAAAATCTTGGAACAATTCCAACTGTGTGTGCTATGTATGGTCTTGTGTGTACAACATACATCAACTTTCCAATCATAGATCTATACAAAGTCTGATTTACCTCTGGTGTCTTATCTTCTTTTGTCAATTTGCATCTTGTCACCATAGGTGTTCTGACTGATTTATATTCTTCCATTTTGAATGTCTTCAGTACTTCCTTGATGTATTTTGATTGAGTAATGTAGATACCTATAGTATGTTGTAAAATTTGCAAGCCAAGAACAAATCCTCCAGGTTGTTCAATGTATACCTCTTCTTCCATTATTCCATTAAAAAATGCAAACTTAACATCCATCTAATATACTTTGAATCCTTTATATGAAGCATGTGTGAGTAATATTCTAACAACTTCAAGCCTAGCAATGGGTGCAAAATTTTCTCCATAGTCAATCCCTTCTTGTGCATACCCTTTGCAAACTAATATTTCTTTATTTCTGGTTACATCTCCATTCTCATTCAATTTGTTTTTGATTATCCATTTGGTGCCAATGACATTTTTATCACTTGGTCTTGGTACTAATGTCCATGTCTTATTTTTTTTTATCTACTCAATTTCCTCATTCATTGCAGTAATCCATTCTTCACTTTCTATTTCATCTCTAACATTCTTAGGCTCAAATTCACAAATTAAACATGTGTTGTCTTTCAACTTACTTCTTGTCAGCATGTCAAGCTCTTTTATCTCCAATAATCTGATTCTGTGGATAATGTCTTCTCACATATTTAGCAATTATAGACCCAATTATTTTTTCTTCATTGTTTTCTCCTGTAGGTTCATTGTGTTCTTGTTCATGATCTTCAGTTTCAGCATTTTCCTGATTCTCAGTATAGTATCAAGTTCTTCCATGTAGACAAATCTACTATAATATTCTGGTTCTTTCATGCTTTACTCATCATTCTTCTCAGCAAATTCATCAACTCTCACATTTTCAATTTTAATGATTTTGTTAGAAGTCTTGTTCAAAAATTTATAAGATTTACTCTTAGTAGAATATCCAAGAAATATTCCTTCATCACTTTTTGAATCAAATTTACCATTTCAATCATCTTTCAGAATATAACAATGACTTCCAAATATTCTAAAATAGCTCACATTAGGTGTATAACCATACCATAGCTCATAAGGTGTCTTGTTTGTATCTTTCTTCAATTGTACTCGGTTTAGTATGTATACAATAGTACTAACAGCTTCTCTCCAGTATGTTTGTACAACATTCTTTTCAATCATCACTATTCTAGCACAATCCACAATTGATCTATTTCTCCTTTCAGCAATTCCATTCTGTTGTGGTGTCCTCAGTGCAAAAAACTGTCTCTTAATTCCATACTAATTACAAAAGTTAGTAAGCTCATCAGAAACAAATTCACCTCCTCTATCAGATCTCAAACACTTCAGTTCTCTACCAGTTTCTTTTTCCACTTTAGATTTGTACTATTTAAACATCTTAAATGCTTCCTATTTTTCTTTTAGGAACATGACGGTCATCATTATAAAGCGGTCATCAAAAAATAAAATAAATTATATGTCCCCATAATAGCTCTATGTTCTCATTGGTCCACATAGGTCTGTATGAACTATCTCCAAAATATCATTAGATAAAATTTCTTTCTCTTAAAAATATATTTTGACATCTTTCCCATTTGACAATTCTTGCACATTACATGGTCTGGTTTAGATAAGCTCGGTAAGCCTCTAACTTTTCTGTTCTTACTAATCTTAACCATGTTGTCAAAATTTACATGACAAATCCTTTTATGCCACAACCATACATCTTCATTCTTATCCATCAAACAAGTAGTTTCAGTGGTGTCAAGATAGAATAGGTTACCTTTTGATTGTTCACCAATGTCGATCAACTTTCCTGTTCCATCATAGATTCTATCTCTTCTATTTTTAAATGCAACTCAGTGACCTTTGTTATTCAGCTGTGAAACACTCAATAGATTATAATTAAGTCCTTTCACCCAATATGCATTCTCACATTTGATTTGATTTTTTAACATAATAATACCTTTTCCTTTCACTTGACAAGGTGTATCATTTCCCATTCTAACAAATCCACCATCATAATATTCAAGAAATTCAGATTTTACTTTATCTCCAGTCATGTGATGTGTACAACCACTATCAATAACCCAAATTTCATCCTTAATAAATTTAGAAATAAGTGTTGTTTCAACATACCTTTCATCTTCATTTGAATCATCTTTCAAAGCTAAAAACACTGGTTTGATGTCTTCATCACTGTCAGAACCACTGTCATTATATTTATTTTCAGCAATGTAACAAGCCTTCTTGCCTTTATATTTATAATCTCAGTCATTCCTTCTATCATACTACTGGTTTCTTTTGTATTCTATGTCATCTTTTCTATCATTAGATCTATCATTTCTTTCATCATTCTTTCTGTTAGGGCATCTTGCAGCAAAATGGTCAATTTCTTTACAGTTAAAATATATCAAAGGTAGTTTGCCTTTATATCTTCCTTTACCTTTGTGCAATCTTCTAACCATTAATACTTCAAGTTCATAAAGTTCCTTATCATCACTTTCACCATCACTATTATTTATGATTATGTGTTTGCTACTAGATTTACCAATTTTCAAAGTAGACATAAATGCAGATTCCATAGAAGGTACAAAACTATTGTCAAAATTATTTAGCTCAAAGAAATCAATCTTCCAACACGACTATCAACAGTAATATTATTTCCAGGTGCTTCTCTCATTTCATGTATTGCAGAGACTCTTATAGAATAAATAGGAAACAAAGTTCTAAGAATATTACTCACAATAGCGTATTCATCAATAGTTTCACTTTCTCCTCGAATAGCATTCACAACTTCCTTGAGATAGGTATTGTACCATGTTATGTTATCTCCTTCTTTCATTCTCATATTATCCAATTTTCCTCCGAGACTTTCAACTTTATCTCTTTGTACATTTTCATCTCCTCCATAAACTAGTGTAATCTTATCCCACATCTTCTTGGTTGATGTACATGTCTTGATATCTTCAAATTCAACATCGATAAGTGAAGAAGCAATCTCCACCATTATAACATTATGTTCATGTTTCTCTTTCATCTTATTAACAATCAAGGGTCCAGTAGGCAAGATGAATTCATTATCCAGGTATATTGCAATGTCATCTCCAATCCCTGATAGGTATAGTCTCATTCTTCTTTTCCATGTCAACAAGTTCTCCTTGTTCAGCTTTGGTACTCCTCTCTTATACATCTTGTGATCTTTAGCTTAAGTACTTCAAAATTTTCCTTCAAAGAATTGTATGCTCTGATAACAATTGTTAAAATAACTGAGAGGGTGGGTGAATTAGTTAGCTCCCAATTATCCTATAGTCCCAAAATCCTCTAGATGTATATAAAAACAATTTCAAACATATAATTCAACTCGGTGAAATGTATTATGAAATATCAAACTTTAGCCATATAGTGTTTACCAAGTATCAGTAAATTAATACTATGATTACCGATCAATGTAGATAAAGTAATGTGTAAAGAAAATTAACAATCCACAAAAATCGTACACATTGACACATAGATTTTTAACATGGAAACCCTGCTAAGGGAAAAAACTGTTAGAGTATTATTACTCTATTAGCTTAAGCTTCTCTTAGGTGCGTTATTAATTAATTCCTAATTAATAATGCACAACCTAGTATTTCCTTTTTAGGGTTTCGTTCACCTTATAAGGTTGAGCTTTGTATTTGCTCTTCATTAATTCAGATTATAATTTAGCTCTCATTTTCTGAGCAACTTCTGAGTTCTTCAGCTTTTTCGTTTCTTGCTTCTTCTTTGTATCAGGCTCTTGCATGCAGGTGTATTCGGGGTCTGTGGATTTGCATGTTTGCAATTCCTACATGGTATCAGAGCTGCCCTGCTGCTGTCTAGTTTGAAGACATTTGAAGCTGCGAATCGAAGGCGTCATCTGCAGCTTCTCTGGGGTTCTTTCTGTGAAATCTAAGGAGGCACTTCTGTCTGGAGCCGTTTGAGGCAAAACAGACTCCGCCATTGCGCTCAGAAGGCCCGGGAGAGTCGAAATCACATAAGACTCAACCTATTTTGCCTCCGGGGCATCTGAAAAAAATTTCTGCCCTTCAAGGGCCGTACAGCACGCAAATCGAGAAATTTTTCACAAAAAAAATAAAAAAAAACCATGTAAAATGGGTTTTTGCGTTTAAAAAAAAACGCAGTCAGTTGAAAAATATTGGCGCCACCCGGGCGCCACCCCGCGGCCACCCGGGCGCCACCCCGCCGGCATTCCCAGCCCGCCGGCCGCCTCTTCAGTCAGCCGC
>MU212934.1:0-24867 GCA_018584345.1 Thuja plicata
GGTGTTCCACAAAGTGGAGGAGTGCCCAAGACATCTACATGCTAGGTTTTGATCCAAAAGACCCAAAACTGGTCTAAAACCAAGAAAAGAGCCATATTTCAGAAGTAGGGTGTACGGACAGTGTCAGGCCAAGAGACCTAGAAAATACTTGTGGGTTTTTTCTCTACTTACAAGATATAAAGAAATATTTAGGGGTTATTTGGGAGTTTTGCACTGTAAAGGTGTTGTCCTAAAAACTAGGAGGCCTAATTGTGCAAAAAGGCTACAAGGCCTGAAAATCAGGAATATAGAACTCGATGGGAAGATGGTTCACCTTGGTGGTTTCAAACCTAGGTTTCAATCCAAAAATGGAGTGTATTGAAGCCCTGACCCTCCTGCAAATCCAAATTTGAGTCTAGGGCTTGGAGTGGTTTGAGTGGAAGGTTCTTGTAGAACACAAGAATGGTGATTTTGACAAGATAGGTAGCTTCTTGGTTGGAGAGAAGAATTGATTCTTCCAAGTGGTAGAGGGTGGATTGAGGAAGCCCTAGAGGTCCTAGGAGAGGCCTAACAAGAGTTCCAAGCAAACTCAGAAGGTTACCAAGGAGGCTCCCTATCACATACTTTATGTCTTGAAGCAAATATTGAAAACAACATTCCAAAACATACAAGTGGCCTATATATAGTCAACATTCTTTGTCCCTTTCAAAAATCAAAATGTGTTACAAATAATTCTCCTTATATTCTTGTAGTTTCCTCTACATTCCTCGTCATCAAATTAAGTGTACATTAATTTTTGTCAAATACCAAAACATAATATGTCACCTAGATACATACTAAGTCAACTCACAAGATCTAGTACAAGTGAATACGATGAAAATTGGCTTTAAAAGTGTTAATTTTGAATTCATTTCACATATCATGAAATTGATCTAAACAACATGAAAATGAAAAAATGAAAGTAATAATTTTAACATAATAATAAATGTACAATTATATGCAAATATATATACACCAATATAAAGTCTGTAACAATTATATAATTAAATAACCCTCATGAACAAATGTAGCAATCGCACAAATTCATGAATATGCTTACATTTGAACTTGGAATGGAGATGTAGGAAGATCAAGGATATCCTCGCCAATTTATGAGATCCATAATCACCATCTCTAGATCATGAATGTAGTTATGCCACTTGAAAAAGAATGGAATGAACCTCCTTGCACCACTTGATAATCTCTCTACTTGGCCATCTTGGGAGAGAAATCTTGCATCAAAGGAAGGAGATTGACTTTCTTGAATGGATCTATGAAGAAGACCTAGAGGCCTTTGTTTAGATTCATTCCCTTCACCACTTGAATGCTTCAATGCTTGAATGCATATGCTTTCATAATCTCAGAACCATGTATATTATGTTTTCATATGTTGTTACAATGAGGGGATAGGGCATCCTTTTGTACTCACTTTGAGATTCAAATGCGGGCAGGCCGACACAAAAAAAGAAATGGGAATGACAAGGAAGAATGGTCCAGACATTAGGATTTGTGCCCAATCAAGACAAACCACTAGGAGGTGAAGTCAAAGTTTGACCTCACCCATGGAGTGCAGTCAAACATTGATTGTACCCCTAGCTAAAAATACCTAGGACGTGGTGGAGACCCATCAGGAGATGTGAAAAAGGAGCTGAGAAAAAGGACAAATGGGCTTAACCGACAATCATATCTCAAAATCACCAAAATGGGATCAATAGGTCCTAAAAGACATCCAATTATGGGTGCTAATTTTTTAGGATTGTACAAAAACTATTTCTCTTCTCTAAATTTTCTCCATATTTTCTTATATCATCTAGAAATGAATTTGCTTTGGTTCTCATTGAAAACTTTTACTACCACTTGTTTCAACCTATTTTCCAATCATTTTGAGATCACCTCGTAAATAGTATTGCACAATGATATGGGACAAAAGTTACCAAAGGATTCACAAGTATCCCTTTTGGAAAAAAATGTCATAACAATGTTGTTGGTATCTTTCACAAAGTGATTCTTGGACCTAAATTCCTCCATCTCCTCCCAAAGGTCTTTCTTTAGGAAATGCTAACACTTTTGGAAAAAGAGTGCTAAGAAACCATCAAGGTTTGATGCCTTATATGGATGGAGACCAAGATTGCCTATTTAACTTCTTCTTTTGAGAATGGGACTATCAATAAGTATTTGTCTTCTTTTGAAAAATACTTGGGGTATATTGCTAAGGAGAACTTCAATGCTCGCCGTATTCTAACCTCCCTCTGGGAAAAGGAACCAAGAGAAATAGTTGATTTTCACCTACTCCAAGTCTTTCGACATTGTTAACCTTTTTTTCCCCATCTTCCACAGTGCGGCTAATTCTATTGCGCAACCTCCCTGATTTTACAAAATTGAGAAAGAAGCTTGTTATTCCAATCACCTGCAACAAGTTAGGACTCCCTTGCCTTCGCCTTCTAAAATTTCTCTTCGATAGCTAAAATATCAAAGCTCAGAAGTTAACCTTTTCTCCGCAACAAAGTCTTCTTGGTACATCTCATGTTTGATCTTTTTGTCATTCAAGGAAACAAACTTCTCCTCACATGAATCTTCTTAATCCTATGTTTTATCACTTTTTCATTGAAGGCAACCAACTTCTCCTCACATGAAGCTTCTTAGTGTAATATTAATTCGTGTAATATTAGTTCTTCCATTTTCTCCTACTTCTTTGTAGGTATACTTTTTGAGGGGTATACTTTTGAGGGAGTACATATGAGTGATGTCATTTATCAATATTATTTGAGGGAGTGCATAGGATTTAACCTTTTCTCCACAACAAAGTCTTCTTGGTACATCCCATGTTTGATAACTTTGTCATTGAAGGCAACCAACTTCTCCTCACATGAAGCTTCTTAATCCCATGTTTGATCGCTTTGTCATTGAAGACAACCAACTTCTTCTCACATGAAGCTTCTTAGTGTAATATTAATTCATGTAATATTAGTTCTTTAATTTTATCCTACTTCTTTGTAGGTATACTTTTTGAGGGGTATACTTTTGAGGGAGTACATATGAGTGATTTCATTGCTCAATATGAGTTATGTCATTGCTCAATATGATTTGAGGGAGTGCATATGTAAGTTTTTCATCGAAGGCAACCAACTTCTCCTGACATGAAGCTTCTGTTAGAATAATGGAAGGGTGTGGACTGAGAGCGGAGGGGTGAATCAGTACCCTTAAAAAATTTTACAAATTAAACCTTAGTACTCATTAGTTACATAACCGACCACTATAGCTTTTCTATTTATGCATGTAATATTATAGCATAAATGTAAATGCATATAAACAAATATTGAAACATTCATAAAACTCATTTACACATGACACAAGTATTTGATCACGCAAAAACCCTTGTTAGAAGGTAAAAACTATGATGGGGATGAAACCCACAAAGCTTCACTATTTGCAAAATGGAAGGTGCCTGGTAGGGCTACAAGTTGTGCTCACTTCTGATGATCTTACTATGTTAGGAGTAACAGGT
This sequence comes from Thuja plicata, assembly GCA_018584345.1. NCBI lineage: Eukaryota > Viridiplantae > Streptophyta > Pinopsida > Cupressales > Cupressaceae > Thuja > Thuja plicata. The sequence continues at coordinate 3,524 of MU212934.1, forward strand.
CATACTTGTTAAGTCTACTTGGTTAAGATATTTTAGCAACACAATGTGTGTGTGCACTCGATTAAGAGATTTACAAAAAAAATCCTGTTAAGTCCACCTTGTGAAAGGATTTTTTTGTTTGCTATAATTTTTAGAGAGTAACAAAATATTTGACCCGATTGCTGCAATCTCAAATTTCTGATTACATATCCATTAAGTACACAAAATATATCACCTTATTGTGGTGGATAATACCTTTGTTCTGCTCGGTAGCCTTGTATGTAGTTATTCATAAATAGAATTCTCCTTTATCTATCCTTGTGTATGAAACTCTCTATATGATCCATAAATATCCTTGGCAGCTACAATCATGTCATTCTTGATTGATTATTACATTTATATACAAAAGATTTGACCTAATTAGGTTTCACGCTTTTCTTGAAAAACTCTAAGATCAAAGGTTTACAACTTGACCTTGATCTCCTAGTTTGCATGAATACAATCAGTTAACTAATTACATCCACAATTAACACTTTTCTTGATCCACAAAAAATGGTTATCCAGCTTAGCAAAAAGTTTTTTTAAAGATTAAAGTGCTTTAGCTGACGTGTAGGTGAGATTCATTTTTCTAGGTGAAATGTCGTCTCTCAATGTTGACTGGTGCTCGGTGATGGCTTTGTAGACTGGTGCTCGGTGATGTCGCTAAGTTTAGATACTGCTCGGTTGATTGTTCTATCGCTCGGTGTTCAAAACATTTTGGTGATCACTGTGCTCGGTAAGTGTTGTCACTCGGTCATCATGACCGACCGACCAAAACTGTCTGCTTATATACTAATGACAACTTATGATCCTTTATGGATTATCAATCTCCCCCTTTGGCATTAGTATCAAAAATTTATATGTATAGTATATACACCAAGTGTTTTACCTTTACAATGACTCCCCCTATGTGCATGCCTAGGTATGTAGATACAATGTATGTACATGTTTCCCCCTTTTTTTAAATTAATGACAAAGATGTAAAACTTACAGCTTATCAAATATGTGTGAATGAGATTTCTGAATGGATGCCATTAGTTTGTCCCATTTCTCCTTTAAGTCCTCTAGGGTCATTTGCTCCAAAGAGATTTGAGCGTGCATGTCATATATGCTTTCTGTTACTGACATCTATGGGGTGGCAATTAGAGTCTTTTGTGTAGTCATGTGTATTAACCATAATGTGAGATTCACTAGTAACATGGCTTGTAGCTTCGTTACTTCATCTCTGAATTTGCTTTTTTCCTTTTGTATTTAAAGACTTAACAATTTAGATTCAACAATCTTTTCATAATACAGTTGGAATGCATTTGGCTCGGTTGATAGACTTAGTGCACTATCTTTTATATTTTCATCTATCTTAGCTATATGTTCACTATGCTCGGTAGTGAAGTGCTCTAGAGTGCACAACTTTTGAATTAAGGTAACTACTTCTGAAATAATGGGTTCTAATGTAGCTACTAGTTCAGAAAGTTTCACCTTATTCTCTACCACTTCTTGGCCTATTTTCTCAGAGAGTTTGTATTGATACTTCTCTTCTGCTCATTCCGCAATGACCTTCTCAACGTCTACATTATGTGTTGTGATTTCCTCGGTCAGAACTGCAACTTGATCAATAATGGGTATAGTTTGATCAATCTTGGTGTCAGGCACTACTTGAAATAGAATCTCCTTTGTTGTTTCCAGGACTTGTGAGTTTTTGTGTTCCTTTTTGAGCTTGTCTTGTAGCAAGAGCCTTTTTTTGTTGATTTCTTGGGAGGTATGGTGCCTTGGCTAGGGTTCTCGGTTTGTACCTGTTGGTCATTTGTAGACATCTCTACTTAAATTTTTTCTTGAACTTTTTCTTGACCTGCAAGCTTGTCTATCTCTCCAGTGTTCTTGACGGGTGCATCACTCAGTTTGTGCTCTCCACTAGTATCTTTCTTCTCCCCGTGTTCATCACCTTTTTCCATTGGTATGTTTTCTTCAGGCTCAAGTAGTGTTTGTTGTGATTCAATCATTATATTAATTACTTGCATCAAGTAAGGCATATTACCTGGTACAAGTGCATGTGCAACATCATTAGTGTCCTATTCATTTGTTGGCTCAGTGGCAATAATGACATCTTCATCATCCTTGGCATCATCATCAGGATCACCATGAGTGATATCTTGTATATTTATGACAGGTGCTTCCCCTAATGATTTCAATATATTAGGAATATCATCCATGACCTTACTTTCTTCTATGGTTAATTCAATAGCATTGACATCCTCGGTGTCATTGATGAATATGTGTTGGGGGCTTGGTCTGGCCTCCTTCTCCTCGGTGTGAGTATTCTTGGTTATAGCCAGTACCTACTTAGGTGGATTAAAGATTTGAGTCCAAATCTAATTGCTCTCTATGTCAATATATTCTAACTTGTTCTAAAATACTTTGTATCCTATAGATTTTGCAAAAAATTTCTTAGCGTGCTCCTTCATTGTTGAGTCAATTTCTGCAACTGTGGAATTGGGCATGCATATAACTAGGGATCTCTCTCTCATTTGTTTCTCCATGTGTAATGCATATGTCCATCTAGTTGATATCTTGTCATGTAGCTCTTGTGGAATATGATTTCCAAATTGTATAGGTACTTATTTGTAAGCAACCATCATCTTAATGATGGCCTCTTCTATTTTTTCCCGGTTCTCGGTAGACAGAGTTCCCCATTGTCTAATCTTGTGATGTACTAGACTGCATGTGTTGATGATTGACTCTACAACTTCATCAATTGTTTTTGGTATATTTTGTTGATTATTAGTGTCCCACACTTAGTAATTTATCGAGGCAGTTTTAGCCGGTCATCACTGCGGCCGAGCTATCTGGTATAGGCCGAGCCATCTGGCACAGTCGTTGTCGAGAAGATAATAGTTGCCAAGTCACACAGTTGCCAAGTTCAATTCATGTCGAGCGCCAGAGTCTTTTGTGCCAAGCAAGACAATTTTGTTATGTATGTCAGGAATGACACAAACTTTGAGGTAAACTATTTTGGGCCAACTTATCTAAGCATTTAATATTTTCAATGGTATAATTATGCATTTAATTATTTGATCCCACTACGTGGCATGGAGCCAATCGGAAAATTGGATTGCTTAAGAGGCATAAGCATTTTATCTTGATTGTTGATCTAGATCTAATTGCGAGATCCGTAAAGTATATTAAGATTGGTTCTTAAGATAATTGGAGTGTACTGTGAGAGAAGGCATATGCATACATGAGAGATGTGTGAAGGGTTGTTTTGAGAGAGGAAGCATAGATCTAGAAAAGTGACAGAGCAGTGAGCAGCAGAGAAAAGATATATTAGATTGTTAGATCAGAGAAGGTATTGAAAAGAGGAGATTTGTTATCAGCATCAGAGTGCATATCAAGGGATCAGATCTTGAGACATTCTAACAAGTGTATTAGGTGAAATCTCTTAACAGAGTGGTTCTAACATACCTTTCTAAATCTCTTGGTCTAGTGCTTACTTTGATGTAAGTTTAATTCCTTTTACAAGGTAGATTGTAATGATCTGTAGCTCTTAACCGGGAAGACCTTTAACCAGGTAGATTATATATTGCGATCAAATCTTGTAGCCCTAACATGCACACTTTATTGTTGCAGTAGTGAAGATCTTTTGGGTTTCATCCCCACCCCAGTTTTACCTTATTGGGTTTCTGGGTTACCAAAATTTTGTGTCTTATGTTATTTATTTACTATCATGGATGTTACTAGATGATAGATCAATTACATTTATGTATGATTGTGGATCAGTTTGTTTTAAGTGATAAAAATTTTAAGATCTGATTCACCCCCTTCCCCCCCCCCNGTTTCCCCCCCCCCCCCCCCCCCCCCCCCTCTTAGTATCTTTCTTTCCCATATTGTATTTCCAACAATTGGTATCAGAGCTCAGTTCTCCTATAAAAGGTTTTAATCAACTTGAGAGTACAGAACTTGAGATGGAGATTTACAAATTGGGTAAAGTCATTGAGAATCAAAAGATTGAAATTTAGCTAGTAGAACATCAGCTTGAGATAGCAAGATAGGAATTGAGAAATTCCTTGATATCTAGGAAAGATTTGGCCAAACAAATGAATGACACTCATTATCAGGAAGAAGACACTGCAAATATATTTCAGAATGGAAACTCTACTGAGAGTGATGCAGCAATTTCAAATCTACTAGAAAGGAACAATACATTGTTTGAAGAAGTCAGAAACCTGAAAAGAGAACAAGAAATGCAAACAGTAAGACTATGTGACGTAGTGGAACAAAAGAAGAAAGCTGAAGATGACAAAGCTATGGCAGAAGAAGACAAAAGAATGATGATTATCAGACTTGATGAAAAGACACATGAAGTACAAATGATGACAAATAATCAGGTTGAAATGGTGAATCAACTGTTACTTGCAAATTAGGAGATCAGTAGGAAAGACATAGAAATTGTGAATCTGGGATTTGAGAATAGCCAATTGAAAGATGAGTTGAGATCTGAGAAAGAACTTAATGAAAGATTGAACATACCCAATGAAGCTTTGACTCATTTTGAAAACCTGATGGAAGCATCAAGGAGATCTAAAGATTCTTCTGGATTAGGTCATATCGAACAACATACATCTACTGAGAAAGGAGAATCATCTAAGGTTGGTGAAAAGAGGAATTCAAAGTCAAAGAATATCAAACCTGTATGCCACCACTGTGGAAAATCAGGACACACAGCAAACATCTGCCGAAGCAAGAATGGTAAGTTCAATCCTAAACCTAAGTTCAATGGTTATTGCTTTAACTATAAGAAGTTTGGACCTCAAGCACATGAATGTTGGGGAAAAGGCAAATAATGCACCTCCCACGCCTAGATTCAATGGGTATTTTTACAACTGTCAACAATTTGGACATAGAGCACAAGATTGTAGATCTAATGCTAAATAACATTAGACATCAAAGACACAAGAAAAAGCACCAAAGAAAGGCAACACTTACAATTGGGATTACAACACATGGCATAATTGTCATTACTGTGGTGAGTATGGGCATGTTCTAGAAAACTGCATAAAGACACATTTCAAAGGAAAATCCAACAGTTGGATGAATGAAAGCCTAGTTTTCTATAATTGTCTGAAAATTGGTCACACTAGGAAGGATTGAAAGAAAAGGGTACCTGCTCCTACTATTGAAGAAATTAGAGCACAAATGAACCAGACATGGATAAGAAAAATAGAACCAAGCAGCAACGAAGCTACTGAAGCCGAGGTCACCCAATCCAATGGATTAGGTGATCACACCATCACTAATTAAGCAAAAAGGTATGTGAGGAACTATGTCTATATCTCATCTTTTATCAGTTCCCAACATATAAAGTGCAAAAGTCCATATCTGCATATGTTAAGATGCATCAAGACATATTTTTGAGATGTGTACCTAGCAAATTCAATATGCACTATAGGTGCCAAGCAACAGTATTATTGTACACTGAGACCGAGCTCTCTAGTATGTGCCGAGATGATATGGGTTGCGACTGAGAGATAGACAGGTTTTGTGAGTCGGTCGAGGACAACTGTTTGGCACCCACTCAACAAACAAAACATTTATTGCAAACCTAACTTTTGAGCTTTGGAGCCTATAACGGAATGAGTCATTCATTACTCATTTTTCACCTTGTGATTGAGAATTTCATAGAGTGTTGGAGCATTTGTGAACTTGATTTTTGCAAAGATCTTTCAAAGACTTCTACCGTGTGTCGTTGGCTATCCTGAGTAAAAGTGTGAATTTTGACATCTACCGAGGCATTTTTTTCATCATCCTTTAAACCCTATTTCTTTTGAAATCATGGCCACTAGTTCTTCCATAGCAGTGAAGGGTATGGAGAAGGAGTTGCTAACCATTCAATTGGTAAGGAGCGACACCTGTGCACTTCCTAATTTCCAAGCAATTCCTGAGAGCGCCATCCAGGGTGATCTAACTGGAGCCATGTCATCGATTCCACCTAAGGTACTCATGATTCATGATATTAGGTCATGTTATATGTGCAAGATAAGTGAAGTTGGTGATCATGAGCTAAGAGAATCTTACAACAAATTATGCAAATTTGGAGCCCTAAAAGGTGAACACAAATATTTAGTCGAGAGAGGGTTAACTCGTTCCCTAGACTTTCTGAGGGATTTCAAAATGGAATGGATCAAGATTGTTCTAATTCATGTACATGACATGAACATATGGTTGGAAAATGGACCAGTTAAGATTACAAAGGAAATCATCCATCACGTAACTAGTTATCTAATTCTTAACGGGAAGAGAACCATGAGATGTCAGAGTAAGGAAAACATATAAGAATTCACTGGAGCCATTTGGAATAAAAGAGGGATGAAAATCTCTAATATTACAGATTTGGAGCTTGATTTTGCAGTTAGGGTCATTGCTCTTAAGTTTTATCAGTCGAGCCGACTGGACAGTGTCCCATGAATTGCAGTTGACCAGTCTTGGAAGATTGTGAAGAAGGATCATACTTATGACCTTGCTGAGCTTCAACTAATGAAACTGACTGAGAACCTTGCTTCAATCAGAAAGGAAAAGAATTCAATGTGTAAGTTCAGATCTCTACTATTTTGTATATTTTTCTACATACAAAATACATTTCCTACTTTTGGGAACATAGTGTGGAAAATAGACAGACCTATTACACAACAAATCAATGCATTTATTCAGCAATTAGGTGATAATTTTGACAATGTGATGGGAACATATTTTGTCAAATTTAAGAAAAAGATGAGATTGAGAAGTAGAATTCCCAGATCACTAGTTGAGAAACACTATGAGGATGTTTGTTTCCTAGTAGACACAGATTTCACCTATGTGTAGGCAGTAGTGCCGAGGGTATCATGGCTAAGGTTGTTACCTTATGAAGTGAACATTGATGAGACATCTGCAGCAATAATAGCTCTATTGGTAGAAGAGATTGATGGTGCAGCCAAATGTTTTGGAAACTATGAAGAAGCTAAGTCCAAAATATCTATCGATTTGAAGGCTGGCACTATGTAGAGGAAAAGGAAGAAGATTGTCAAAAATTTGAAGAAGATGGTTGGAATTGAGAGTGATGAAGAAGTATAGGATGCACCTTTGGGTTTATCAACAAGACATGGAGAGGATATGTCTAGTGAAGAAGAAGAGAGTGAACCTGAAGAGGATATCACTATGAAAGGAAAAGGGAAGCAGCTAGTGGTTGCGAAGGCAACTAAAGCAAGCAAATCCAAACCTAAGGCTACCCCTACTGTTGCTAACCGGCCTAGGACTAGGGAATCAACTATTTCATTTTAAGTCAAGTCAACAAAATTATATACAAAGAAGAATGCTGGAGAGAGCAGTTCAAGGAAGAGAAAACAAGTTGGAACTAAAGCAGTGTCGAGCATGCTTGAATAGAGACCAAGGAGGAAACTAATCTTGGAAGAAGAAGATGATGAGGAAAAGACAGATACAGATGAACCTAGCAACATACCTATAGCATCACATAAACCAATGACTAGTATTGATGAGGTATGAAAGAATATTAGGAGTACAGCTGGTTAGAAGGATTTAAATTTATCAAGTATGAGAAGCAAAGCATAGAAAACAAACATAAGATTTAGGAAGCATTACTAGATATGATTTGTACATTCAAAATGACACCTATAGAGACAGGAAACCTTGTTCCTACAGAGCTTTATTATATTTTATCACAAAAGTAGCAATATGCTTTGATGATCGAAAGACAGATAAGGGAAGGAACACTAGCTAAGGTCATTCCTGATTTAACCAAGAAACAGATAGCCAAGTTTATTGAGAAATATCAAAGGAATTTTATTCCTAAACAAAGAGCCTATGCAAAATTGAAAAATGATGTTGAAGGTGTAGTACAATAGAGCACCCGAATATGGAAGGAAACTTTTGGGTTAATCACTAAGAAGGCCGATGAGAAAGGTGAAGGCACCTCAGAGCCGAAGGAAATGGAGGAAGAAATTGCTATTGATCAAGAAGAGACTGAGACAGAACCACAAAAGGAAATAGGAGATGGGAAAATTGTAGATTTAACAATGGATAGTCCCATTGACACTACACTTGGATAGAACAACAATGTGGATGTCGAGGATCAAAATGAGCTGGCAGACACAAGTATCCAATCACCCATTTGTACAAGTGAGGTCAAGTCAGAGAAAGAAGGAGAAAATGAGGTAATCAATACTAATCCACCTATTTTAGAGGTTGTACAAATAGTTTTAGAGAGTGGAGATAAGATGGAAGAAATTGCAAATAAGCCTACAGAACAAGAGGCTATACAAGTGTTGGTGGATCTACCACACTCTATATCATCTACTCCCATTAAACCCAAATGAGTAGTATACCTGACCCGCAGGAAATCAATCTTGACTTAGACGAAGGTAGCAATTCAAATTAATACTGACAAAAGAAAATATATCACAGAACCTGAGCCGAGTACCAGCTCACCAGAGATCAAGAAGAGGAAGCTAAACAAGAAAAAGTCACCAAGCTTAAATGTCACATTGGATGGAGTCATTGTGATTCCTAAATGGGATCCTGAGAGCTTGACATATGAGAAAATTCAGAACCTTCAAGACCTATTGAAGAGGAAGAAGAGACAAGAGGAAATGAAGAGGGAACAAAAGCATAAGCAAGTTCTGCATGACATAAAGGATATTTTCGTTAATGCTTTTGATAAGGAAGATGTAAATGAGCAAGCACCAATACTAGAATAGTTAGTTCACATTGTGTAGAAATTTACTATTGAAAATATTGAGTCAAAGGAAAAATTATTGCAATGGTCTGAGAGAAGATTTGAGAACAAAGTCTTGGAGAAGATATCTGGAGAGATTGTCACCAAACAGGTTGAACTTTCTTCTCTTGTTGAGATTCTTGAGGAAGTTGCAAATAATGTTTTTTCATTATACAAAATATTATGTGATGTAACATTCTTTACAAAGGAGAATCAACAAATTATTGAGAAGTTGCATTTAGATATGAAGTCAACAGCAAGTTCATTGAGCATGGATGCTAGTTCTAGCTCCATACATTTTAATAGATTGACTCGTGCAAAGAGGATATTAGTCAAGCTTATGGTTGAAGATGGTTGAATCAGGGCCAAATTAATAATAATTCAGGCTAATTTGATACCTCATCTGGAGGTTATTCAGAAAGAACTAACAGTTGTACAAGAATTGGTCAAGAGAGATTCTCATCTGTCTACTACATATAGTTTGGTAAGTCTAGCTGTCGAGCTAGAAGTTAAGTTGGAGGTTATGAAGTTTGTTAAGGATAGTTTGGATACATCATTGACATTGATATTATAGCTTCATAAACCATTTTTGGACAAATACAACTTAACCCCCACAACTATCAGTGACAAAAACAAGGGGGAAACAGGACAGGGAACAGGCAAAGGAAAGGAAATAGAAAAAGATGTGCAGAAATAGGTATAAATATCTTTGTCGAAGGCATGTATATTATGTATGAAGTATGAAGTGTAATCTAAGGGGGAGTACATTATGTACTTAGGCAAATTTTTTTAATGTAAATGATAAGTGTTTTTTCCACTAATATCAAAGGGGGAGATTGTTGATCTCTAAGTTTTGTTGATCATTAGTGTCCCACACTTAGTAATTTATATAGGTAGTTTTAGCCAGTCATCATTGCGGCTGAGCTATCTGGTATAGGCCGAGCCATCTGACACACTCATTGCCAAGCAGATAATAGTTTCCTAGTCACACGGTTGCCAAGTTTAGTTCATGTCGAGCGCCAGAGTCTTTTGTGCCAAGCAAGATAGTTTTTTATGTATGTCAGGAATGACACAAACTTTGAGGTAAACTATTTTGGGCTGACTTATCTAAGAATTTAATATTTTCAATGGGATAATTACGCATTTAATTATTTGATCCCACTACGTGGCATGGAGCCAATCATAAAATTGGATTGCCTAAGAGGCATAAGCATTTGATCCTGATCATTGATCTAGATCTAATTGCCAGATTTGTAAAGTATATTAAGATTGCTTCTTACCCTAATTGGAGTGTACTGTGAGAGAAGGAATATGCGTACATGAGAGATGTGTGAAGGGTTGTTTTGAGAGAGGAAGCGTAGATCTAGCAGAGTGACAGAGCAGTGAGAAACAGAGAAAAGATATATTAGATTATTAGATCAGAGAAGGTATTGAAAAGAGGAGATCCGTTATCAGCATCAGAGTGCATATCAAAGGATCAGATCTTGAGACATTCTAACAAGTGTATTAGGTGAAATCTCTTAACAAAGTGGTTCTAACAGACCTTTCTAAATCTCTTAGCCGAGTGCTTACTTTGTTGCAAGTTTAAATCCTTTTACAAGGTAGATTGTAATGATTTATAGCTCTTAACCGGGTAGACCTTTAACCAGGTACATTACATATTGTGACCAACTCTTGTAGCCCTAACAGGCACACTTTATTTTTGCAGTAGTGAAGATTTGTGGGTGTCATCCCCACCCCAATTTTACCTTATTGGGTTTCTGGGTTACCAAAATTTTGTGTCTTATGTTATTTATTTACTGTCATGGATGCTACTAGATGATAGATCAATTACATTTATGTATGATTGTGGATCAGTTTGTTTTAAGTGATAAAAATTTTAAGATCTGATTCACCCCCCCTCTCACTATCTTGCTTTCCCATATTGTATTTCCAACATATTTTCCTTTTCTACTCAGATTTTATTTTATTCTCTTTCATCTTCTTCAGTATCATCCTTGTCTTCTTTTCCTCTTACATATTTATTTCATTTTGTTGGTGTTGGTTTCTCAGTTGAAGCTTTAGGATTTCTTTTTTGATATGTTCTTACATTGCCTTTCTTTAATCGTGGAGAATCTACCTTTGTTGTTTTTCTCCTTGTTCTAGATGCAGTTTTTACTTTAGTAACTTTTGTTTTCTTAGCATGTGGTGGCTTTGCATCTGATTCTATAGACTCTGAATCACTTAACTCTTTACTTTCACCAATGGGTGTTTGTTCCTCAGTGATGTCTACTGATTGTTCCAATGCTTCACCAGTTACCAAAAATTTCTTCTGAAGTGAATTCACCATTCGTGTTTTCTTCCTTCCTATTTTCTTGATTTCTAAACCAATGTTAATTCTTGACTTGGATTCCTCATATGTGCCAAATATTCTTAAATATTTGTCAACTAGTTTGTTTAGCAAGGCTTCAATAGCTCTTGTAGCCAGATCTATGTCGATTTTATAGTCTAATGGTGGTAACCATGTTGTTCTTGGGTTGGCAGGTTTGATAAGTGTTGTGTTGGTGTCAAATACAAAGCATATCTCATCCTTGTATTGTTTAACTAACTGGGCAGGGATTCTCATCCTCTTCTGCATCCTATTCTTGAATGTTGTAAAGTAGGCATCTAATAAAGGTGTGAAATTATCTCCTAGTGATTTAATGTAATCACTAATTTGTGTTGTGATAGGTCGGTTGGTGTCCCAAGTGACATTACCAACGGAAGGAAAGAAATTTTGTAAGTAAAAGAATGTGCACATCAGTAGGGAACCAAACTTACATGTATTAGATCGGGCTGATCTAATTGTTCTCATGTTCTCTTCAACTTATTTCAGTAGCAGCTCGGCTAGATCAATTTGTAGTCCCTTCTTCACTATTTTGTATGCAGTGTCGACTGCTCCACAAGCAACATTGTTCAATCTGTTGGCTTCAAATATTTTATATCCAATCACATACCCACCAAATTTCATTTCAGGGTTGGTGATTGAATTGATTTTCAGACCTTTGATGTCCCACTCGGCTCCAGTTAACTCTTCAATCTCAGCGCGACCAGGGTGTCTTAGGGCTTTTGCTTGGGTTCATCTAACCACATCTTTCTGTCATGCACTCGGTTAGGCACAATGCGAATCCATTCTATTTTGAAATCTTTTGGGAATAGTAGGGCATTGGTTAACCCTTTCACTTCAATGTTCTTGTACTCATCCCTTAGGTTACCATCCTTGCATAGCTTCTAATAAGCTTCCTCAAGCTCAAAGTCTCTAATCTCTGCAACTTTGCCGTGAATGTATGCACAGATGTCTTGAACCAATAAAACCATAGGTGGGATACTCAAAAATGCTCGTTTGTCATCAGGTTGAGCAGCAACCTCGGGGAAAAACTTGTAGTTAGGTTCCTCACAGGTCGTGTTCTTTATTAAAATGACCTTCTTGTCCTTTTCCATCTTGATCTTCGAGGTTCGTGAAGTGGTTTCCATTGTTTGCTAATTTAGGGCTTCTTCGCAAATAACTTGTTAACTCGGTGAGTCTAGATACTCACTTGATGTTTTTTTTGAATGCTTGAAATTTGTTGGAATAGCTTTGACAGTGTTGTGAATCGCTTTGCAATGTAGTCACTCTGAATCTCTCTTCTTCACTCTGCAATTTTATTTTTAACACTAGGTGAATGAATGAGTTCATGTTGCCATTTTTATATAAAAATACCCTAAGTGATGCATTAAATACTTCACCTACCACTCGATCGATGAAACAGCGATGCTTGGTCAACACACCAAATTCTTCATCGCGGTGAGTATACAATGCTCAATACATAGTCTCAACTTGGTTGTCTTTCACATGTTCACCAACATGTAATTTATGTTTGCTTCATATTGACCGACCAGACTAGATTCACAAAACATAACATGTCATACCATAGTGCATCTTCATTCATGTTAATTTGGCATATTCTCAATGAATATAGGAACTGATGTAATATATAACTTCATAGAGTGTATTTCCATAATTACTTATATTGCTTAGGTGGTGGTTGTGGAATCACCTGATCCATTGGATGAGGTGTCACCAACTGTAGTGCTTGGTCCAGCATTATCATTGTTTGAATCTCTCCTCCACATTTGATTTATCATTCTCATGATGTCTTCAATAGTATTTCCATTTGCAAAAGTGCTTGACTTTGTCACTCAGTCTCTGTAGTCCTTACTTAAGTGACCAACCTTATGATAGTATAAGCATGCCATTCCAGGGTTAGTCCAGTTTCTAGATCTTCTTATCCATTTCCTCATACAGTTAGTAGCTATATGTCCATATCTACCATATGTTGTGTAATTTACCCAAGTGTTATAATCCTAAACATATGTATTACTGACTCTTCTCATTTGATATGCATTTTCTTGTTCTTTAGGTTTCCAGACTTGCTTTATATTTTTCCTGCATTCATGAAATGTGTGGCCATGCATGTTGCAAGTAGGAAAAAAATTTCCATGTAAGATTTCTTCTTTGGTTTGTTCAACTTAGATCTACATTCATGTGCTTTGTGTCCATTCTTGTTACATTTATAACAATTACCTATGAATGTAGAAGTAGTTTTAGGAATACCTTTTGCTTTTCTCTTGCAAACATTTGATGTGTGGCCTAGTTTTCCATAGTGATTACATGAACGCTTCTTTGGTCTTGGATTTGTGTATAAATTCCTTTGATTAGCTTGGTTTGATGATTCTCCATGCTCGGTATACCCTAAACCAGTATTGTTGTTGAGTCTTCTTTGTCCATTCATAAATTCATCCATTCTTTTTGTAATGTATTCATCTTTCTTGATCATATCATTATGTTGTTGTTGAGTCTTCACTTCATGCTTCAATTTCTCATTTTCTTCTTTTATTTCACCAATAACTTCCAATTTTCTAGCAAGTTCCATGTTCACTCAATTGGCCTCATGAATCATAAGAACTATTTGATTGGTGATCTTCAGTAAGTCTCTATATCTTTGATTCTTTCTCTTGAAACTTTTTAGTAATCTTTCTCCCATCATCAATAGCCAAAATTCTTTCTTGTTCAGCTTGTCTTGCATTATTCATAACATCAATAATTCTTACCATTTGTGTCTCTTCACCGATCTATGGTACATTCACTTGTTCAGTCAGATGTTGATTGATTTCATTTAGATCTGCAATGGTTCCTTCAGATGTGTCAGATATACTACCAGATCTATATCCAGATGAATCAAATAGGTCAGGTATCTCTTCTTTGTGATAGTCAGTTTAATTGTAGCGAGATTCCATGACTCTTTTTCCAGCCAATAACTCTTTCAATTTGTTTCTTGCCTCTTTGTATTGCTCAAAGAAAATCTATATTTGCAACTTCTGATTCTCAATATTTTTATCAAGCTTATACCTTTCCATTGTAAGATCTTTTCTCTCAAGTGTTTAAAATTTTCCAAATAAGAGAACTAGCTCTGATACCAATTGTTGGAATAATGGAAGGGTGTGTACTGAGAGGGGAGTGGTGAATCAGTACCCTTAAAAACTTTTACAAATTAAACCTTAGTACTCATTACATGCATAACCAACCATTGTAGCTTTTCTACTTTATGCATGTAATATCATAGCATAAATTTAAATGCATGTAAATGTTAGTAATAACTTAGAGGGGGGGTGAATCAATGGCCTCAAAATTTTATCCTTATCTTAACCACCAATCAAATAAACCTCAGATTATTATGTCCCTTACAGGATGCATGCCATGAAATACTTATAATAATTAACTGTCTATCAGTTTTCCTTTTCTGACCTTATTCTCCTTGATTAGCGATAAGCAGTAAAACTTATTTACCGACACTCAGTAAATATGCAGAGTATACCGATAAATCCATAAATACATATGTAAAATGTAAAATAGTAAAGTAATAAATCATAAACACATAACACAAGGATTTTAACATGGAAACCCTATTAAGGGAAAACCCACTGGGACCGGTACCCCAAATTTTCACTCTTCTAAAGTGAGCCCTGTTAGGACCCAACCCTGTTAAAGGTTACAAACACACTGTTAGATGTGACCTTGTTAGAGGATTTTATACATAGAGGTTGTCACTTAGTATCAGGCACCTCAGTTTGCTACCATCCTCTATTCAGCCTCCTTCTTAGACTGTCAATAGGCTTTAGGCAAATCTGGTGCTACTTTCATGAATCAACCTTTTTGGCACTCCTTGGGATGTACCTCAATATATAGAAGACTGATAAGTCCTGCTCTATTAAGAGACTTGATGCTTCAATGGTTCAACTGAAACATAATGACATGTTTCTAATGCAACTTTAATTGCAGATTTTTAGATCTATTTAAGTACTTTACCTCTCTGATCAATGTATCAATTTAATTCTTTGTGCTCCACACTTTCTGCTCTGTGATGTTGTGCTTCACTGTTCATTGGTGTCTGCAGAATTCTTTAGCTCTCCTTCATCTTGATTGATTAGGACTGTATGAAGTTATCCTTCATCAGTTTCTCTTCAGCATCCTCTTTCTATTCACTCCCCCTTTTTGTGTGATGCGAAAATGAATTAAGCTTGTCTCTTATATAGACATGATATTCACCGTTTCTTGATTCTTGATTCTTGATTCTTTGCTTTTGGTGTGAAAAACAATCTAGCCAATCTTATTTAAAGCATAACTCCTGATTTATCTCGTAGTTATATTTTTTCCAACTGTACAAATCTTCTTTAAATCAATCACTTAACTCTAGTCAAATAAAATAATGAAAACAACCAGTTAAGTCTATATTTAGCTCTTGCCAGCTAGATATTTTATCATTTTCTAAACTCTTTGTTCTGTTAGTCAACTCTACAGTTAGTTGTCAGTGACAACTACCAGTTCTGTTAGTATGATTCCAGTCAGCTTTGAGATCTTCGTCCATCGGGCATCATTGGATTTTACTCGTCAAGCAACTTTGTTCTCATCTCGTCAGGCATCCTGTGATTTTGCTTCGTTGGGCAATATTGTCTTCTGCTCATTGGGTATCATTGTGACTTTGGTTCTTTTCCTTTACCGATGGTGTGCACTCTGTTGGTGTTATCTGTCACGTAGTGAATACTTGACTTTTATGCATTCTTGAAAGCATAATCTTTGTTCCATTGATTCTCTGAATTCTTTGGCATTATATACATGATCGTACAGATGATATTAAGTTGACATCAATGACAATACAAACCATTAAATAATTTAATGTCTTGCATTATCTTCAACTTAACATTATCAAACATTTAATCAGTTACATGTCATCAATCTCTCCCTTTGGCATTGATGGTAACATAAAATATTATCACACTATACTATTTTTAATACAATATGAAATACAATTGTTGAGATTCATCAAACTACCAAACAGTTTGTTTTGATAACCGAAAAAAATGTCTGACCGTCGGTAAGCTCTGTGTTAACTTAGATTTGATTCTTGCAATTTTCTGTGTTTCTTGTTCTGATGTGTTGCATCCTTTCCTTATTTTAATATTTCTCTTTTGACTGTTCTTCTCCTTTGATGTCTTTGTCTCTTGTCAGCAACTCTTCCTTTGTACAAACTCTATCCCTATGGATATGATCTCTCCCTGTTGGAGTAATCTGATAATGGATAATCTTTCTTCTTTTTCTAAAGGCTGTGATAATATGGAAACTTTCTCTCCCTTTGACAACAATGCCAAACAAATATCTCATAGATATCTGACATTAATGTCAAATAATCATTTTCTTCCATCTATAATATATTCCTTGATTTTCCTTTATCCATCAGCAATACAACAATATGTATGGTGCTCGGTTTTGATATATACCTTTCTGTATATAGATGTAGCTTTGAAGTTCATCTTTTTGCTTGCATCAACATGAATGATATTCTGATAATACATAGGCTGATGCAGCCTTCAATCTTTTACTGACTGGTAGACAAGGGTTTGACCCCTAGTCTCTTTCTCAGGTACTCAAATGTATCCTTGGACAGTGGCTTGGTGAAGATATCAGCTAATTGTTCTCTTGATTGCACATACTCAAGTATCACTTCTTTTTCTTGAACTTGTTCTCTTAAATAATGATACTTGATTGAAATGTGTTTATTCTTGGAATGCATGACTGGATTCTTGGAAATATTTATTGCACTGGTGTTATCACAATAGATAATCATTGGTTCTGAGACCTTCATATGCATACCTTCCAGCAACTATTTGATCCATGCAATATTTGACCAGTTTACAGCAGCAACAACATATTTTGCTTCTGCAATAGACTGAGAGATACATCCTTTCTTTTTGCTAATCCATGTGACAAGTCTGTCACCCATAAAGAATGCTCCTCCAGTTGTGCTCTTCTGGTCATCAAGATTTCCAGCCCAATCAGCGTCGGTAAACACTTTTAGTTCAAATTTGCCTTCTCTTTTATACCATAAGCCAAATACCTCAGTATTCTTCAGATATCTTAGGATTCTTTTCACAGCAGTCATATGTGATTCCCTGGGGTTAGCAGAAAATCTAGCAACAATTCCTACTGCATGTGCAATATCTGGTCTAGTGTGTACAACATACATGAGTTTTCCAATCATTGATCTGTATAAAGTCTGATTTACCTTTGTTGTCTTGTCTTCCTTTGTTAACTTACATCTAGTAGCCATCGGTGTTCTAATTGGTTTGGAATCTTCCATCTTGAATATTTTCAAGACCTCTTTGATGTATTTGGACTGTGTAATGAAAATACCTTCACTTTGTTGAATGATCTATAGACCAAGAAAGAACTTGATCTCTCCAAACATAGACATCTCAAATTCTTTGCTCATCTCATCAGCAAATGATTTGCATAGCATATCATTGCCTCCAAATATGATGTCATCAACAAATATTTCAGCAATCAAAGTGTTAGCATCAGTATCTTCTTTCAAACAAAGATTACTATTTTCACTAGTCCTTATGAATCCAATACTTATTAGATATGAATGAAGTCATTCATACTAGGCTCTAGGATCTTGTTTCAATCCATACAAGGATTTGTGAAGTCTACATACCATGTTCCTCTTGTCTGGATCTACAAACCCTTTTGGTTTCTCAATATATACCTCTTCTTCAAGTATTCCATTTAGGAATGCTGACTTGACATCCATTTGATATACTTTGATTCCTTTGTATGCAGCATAAGTAAGTATTATTCTTACTCCTTCTATCCTAGCAACGGGTGCAAAGGTTTCTCCATAGTTTATACATTCTTCTTGTGCATACCCCTTACATACTAGTCCTGTTTTGTTCCTTGTGACTTTTCCATTCTCGTTCAGCTTATTCCTGAATATCCATTTTGTACCGATGACATTCTTGTCATCTAGTCTTAGCACAAGTGACCATGTTTTTTTCTTCTCAATCTGCTCAATCTCATCATTCATAGCACTTATCCATTCTTCATTATCTAGTGCAGTATTGACAGACTTTGGCTCAAACTCACAAATTAAACAATTTGAAGTTAAAGACTTACTTCTTGTTCTTGTACCAGCTTTCTTATCTCCTATGATCTGGAACTCTAGATGGTTCCTTCTTATATATCTTGCAAGTACAGGTACAGTTCTTTGTCTATCAGCTTGATCATTTTCCTTATCTTCATTATGTTCTTCATTACCTTGCACATTATCTTGATTATTATCCTGACCGTCGGTAACAGCAGTCTGACCGTCGGTTGCAAAATTTTGTTGTTCTGGGATTAAGCACTATTGCTCAGGTAGAGTGTTGGGTTCTTCACAATACAAAAACTTGTTGTAGTCCTCTGGTTCTTTTGTTCTTTCCAGCTCATTCTTTCTTGCAAACTCATCAATATTTACATTTGCACTTTCAACTATTTTGTTAGAGGCCTTGATAAGACATTTAAAAGCTTTGCTTTTGGTAGAATACCCCAGAAAAATACCTTCATCACTTTTGGCGTCAAGCTTTCCATTTCTATCATCCTTTAAGACATAACATTGACTACCAAAGATCTTTAAGTAACTTACATTGGGTGTTTTACCATACCATAGCTCATAAGGTGTCTTCTTTGTGTCCTTCTTCAATTGTACTTTGTTTAGTGTATAAACAGCAGTGCTGACAGCTCCCCTCCAAAAGATTTGGGTGATGCCTTTTTCTATCATCAGTGTTCTTGCACAATCAACTATTGATCTGTTCCTTCTCTCAGCAATCTCATTTTGTTGTGGTGTTGTTGGTGCAGAAACTTGTCTTTTTATACCATGCTCATTATAGAAATTAGTGAATTCATCTGATATAAATTCTCCTCCTCTATCTGATCTCAAACATTTTAAATCCTTACCACTTTGTTTTTCTACCATAGCCTTATACCACTTAAACATCTTAAATGCTTCAGATTTCTCTCTTAGAAACATAACTTTCGTCATTCTAGAGTAATCATCAACAAAGAGAATAAAATATCTATCTCCATAATAGCTCTTTGTCCTCATAGGTCCATATAAATCAGTATGTACTAATTCTAGAATATCATCAGATGTATGGGTTTTACTTTTGAAACTAGACTTTGTCATTTTACCTTTTTGACAATTTTTGCACATGATGTTGTCCGGCTTTGTCATCGTCAGTAAGCCTCTTACATTTCTTCTTCTACTTATTTTTATCATGTTGTCAAAATTCACATGACACAATCTTTTGTGCCACAACCATATGTCTTCATTTCTAGTCATTAAGAAAGTGGTGTTAGTATCATTCAGATAGAATAAGTTACCTTTAGTCTGTTCACCGGTACCAATCAGTTTTCCTAATTCATTGAATATTTTTGCCTTCTTGTTCTCAAATGCTACTCTGTGACCTAAATTATTTAGCTGAGAAACACTCAACAGATTATAATTCAAGCCTTTTACCCAATAAGCATTTTCACATTTAATCAAGTTATTCAACATTATAGTTCCTTTACCTTCAACTGGATAAGGTGTATCATTACCCATTATTACTGTACCACCATTATAATACTCAAAAGTATTAAAATTTTCTTTGTTGCCGGTCATGTGGTGAGTGCAACCACTATCTATAATCTAGATGTCATTCTTGCTAACCTTAGATATGAGTGCAGTTTCTACATACCTTTCATCTTCATCTTAATCATCTTTCACAGCTACAAATACCATCTCTATGTCTTCATCAGGTTCAGTGTCAGTATCTTCATCTTTGCAAGCAACTAGGTAGCTAGCCTTCTTGCCTTTATCCTTGTAGTCTCGGGTATCTCTTCTTTCTGATTGTGGTAACTTGCCTTTGCATTTACCTTTGCCTCTCTACATCCTCCTTGCCATGAGTGCTTCTATTTCATCTAGATCTTCTTCTTCACTTTCACTCTCACTATCTCTTCTATATGTGTGTCTTTGAATTGATTTGCTTATTCTCATAGAAGACTTAAATGCAGACTCTAAGTGTGGTAAGACATTATTATCAAAGTTATTCACCTCAAATGAAATTAGTCTACCAATTAAACTATCAGGAGTAACTGTGTTATTTGCTACTGCTCTCATTTCTTGAATAGAAAAAACTCTAATAGCATATACAGGTAGTAAGGTTCTTAATATTTTACTTACCACTGTCTCCTCTTCAAGTGTACCTCCAACACCTCATATAGCATTGACTACTTATTTTATTCTTGTGTTGTACTATGTGATATTTTCTCCTTATTTCATTCTGAGATCATCAAATTTTCCTCTAAGGCTTTCTGCCTTGGCTCTCAGAACATTTGTATCACCTCCATGTACAAGCTTCAGTTTGTCCCATATTTTCTTTGCAATTTTGCAATCCTTGACATCTTCAAATTCAGCAACGGAGAGTGAGGAAGAAAGCTCTATAACCATGCAGTTATGCTCATGCTTCTCTCTCAATTGATCTAATGTCAAAGCTCCTATAGACAACACATATTCAATATCTAAGTATTGAGTAACATCATTACCAATCCCTGATAAGTGGAGTCTTATCCTGCTCTGCCATGAAGCAAAGTTGTCTTTGTTCAACTTGGGTACATCTCATCTATTCATCTTGTGATCCTGAATTAGGTCTTGAAACCTTCCTTCTAAGCACAAAAGCTCTGATACCAATTGTTAGTAATAACTGAGAGGGGGGGTGACTCAATGGCCTTAAAATTTTATCATTATCTTAACCACCAATCAAATAAACCTTGAATTATTATGTCCCTTACAAGATGCATGTCATGAAATACTTAGAATAATTAATTGTCTGTCAGTTTTCCTTTTCTGACCTTATTCTCCTTGATTACCGATAAGCAGTAAAACTTATTTACTGACGCTCAGTAAATATGCAGAGTATACTGATAAATCCAAAAATGCATATGTGAAATGTAAAATAGTAAAGCAATAAACCATACACATATAACACAAGGATTTTAATGTGGAAACCCTGTTAAGGGAAAAACCACTAGGATCGGTACCCCAAATTTTCACTCTTTTGAAGTGAGCCCTGTTAGGAGCCAACCCTGTTAAAGGTTACAAACACACTGTTAGGTGTGACCTTGTTAGAGGATTTTATACATAGAGGTTGTCACTTA
>JAGRRI010046247.1:0-19668 GCA_018584345.1 Thuja plicata
ATTGTTTAATTAAATAAGATGGAAATTGGCAATGTGTTGCAAATTTAAAATGATTAGTTAAATTTGGAGATATATTTATCATGTGAATTACTGATGTTAGTTTACTTGTCGAGTGTTTGAGTGATTGTAGGTTGGAGGATAGAGGAGTGGTCGAGGAGAGAGATCTAGCTCCTTGCGTAGTGTCAATTTCGGATGATTGAGTGACACACACACACATCACGAATATACATAGATATAGATGCATTGACATTATTAATACTTTCTCATTATTGTGAGGTAGTAGGAAGTAAAATGATGTAATTATAAATTAGTAAAATTATTTATGTTCATATCATGTTGTGAAATAAATGTCAAAATTTATTAATTCAATTCTGAGTGGGAAATGTGAATTTTATTAGGCTATTTTTGAAGTGTTAGAAATTTGAATTAACAAAATAATGTGAATTACGTGTACTTTTATTGTTTGTTAATTTCATTTTACTGGGAGGTGAAACCAAGAATTAGTTATGGCAGGAGTGGATTTATTCCACCAACTGTTTGCATTATGAACACTTTTTTTTTCAGAAAAAATAATTGGGAAGTCAGTTGAGGGGAAATAACAGGAAAGATTTTGAAGAGTTTCTGGGAAGGGGAAACGCACAAGGGGAGCTATTGTCATCTCAGTTGCACAGAAAAAATCCAGAGAGGAAGAAGGGGATTCTTTGTTGCAGAAAGAACCAAAAACGAGGCTGTGGGCGGCTGTGGTAACAAGAGTTAGCAGCTCCAGATACTTCGTAATTCCAGGTTCCTTCCTAAGTCATGGTATACATGTTTCTTAGAAATAATCATTTAAAAAGGCCACTGTTTGTATTTTATGATTGTATTTAATGCACCACCGTATCATTGTTTTAAGGTTTTAAAAAGGAAAGTATATGCATGTGTTTCATAGGCAACTAAGTGAGCTGGGCCTCTTCTTACCTCATGTCGTGCTTTCTCCTTACCTGGTGTTTTGTCCTCTTTTGTTGTTGACTGTGCATTCCAATTTCTTTAAACACTTATCTTCTTTCCTTAACTCGTAGCTGCAGTTAGAATTCTTTATGCTGTTGCCGCGATCATTTTGGAAGTTGTCAGCTTGTATATACATATGCAAATCAACTTTTAGTTTCTCTGCATTCGCAACTCATCCGATTTTCTATTGAAACCACCCAAGTTTTATATGTGTTGAGAGCTATGGTAGTTTAAAACTCTTTACGTCTTCCATTCTCCTAATTAAGAAATAAACTTTTATGAAATGATGTTTTGTTGTGCTATCTATTGCGTTGAAACGTAAGATAATCATCATATGTTGCTATATCAGATATATCACAGCATAACAATGGAAGAATGATATCGCCATAATTAACCTCTTGTTTCTGTTTAGACTGTATGCTTCTGTAATTAATTATTTGAAGGATTCTGATTGAAACAAATAAGGATGTTTACTGAAAATTCAAGACTAGACTGTCTCCTATCAACATTCAAATTGTTATGTTTAAATCTATATATAAAGCATAGCACTGGTATCTTGACTAGAGAGAACGTTCCCTATTCTGGAACATTAATTGCCTGACATAATTGATTTTTCTCTTGTTTCTAAACTGGAAAACCATACAGTAAAACAGAACCAACTGGGTGAATCTTTTCAGCAGTGATATAGTTTTATAGAACTAAATGGATATCTTGCTATGATTGATGTATTTATTGAATTAGTTTTCTGAGGTGCTGTTATTTTCTGATTTATGTGAAATCAGGAATGTATCAACTAGGATGGAAGTTGTGCCGAATGTAGAGATCAAGGGAGGGTAAATGTTTGTTTACCTGCCAGTTCAAATTTGGAATAAAATTTACTTTGGCCAAAGTGAATGCATTTGTTTATTGGCATGCATGGTTATTTATACCCCTTGCTACATCCGTTGTATAGAACCTACTGTAGGCATATGTTCTTGTAGGTTAAGTTACACGACTGCACTAAGACCATCTGAATCTGCCAGAAGCGAGAAGCTATGCCTCTCGTGCGGGGACGGGGCGTTCTTAGTGTCAGGAAGAACCCCGGGGAAGCTCATCACTTCCGGAGCTGACCACTCCACGGTTGGACGGTAAAAGCACCTGGACCCCACCTCTGTTCTCAAGGAAGCGTAAGGGACTCAGTCCAAGGCTTAGGAGACAGAACCCGATGAGTTGATATTTTCAGTGTTTATTTCTTCTTTTCTTTCTCTATTTTTCATGTTGTACTTTATCTAGTGATCGACAAGCTTGTCGACACTTCTGGATGTAATCACTTTGTTGTATCAAAGTAATTTGTATATTTGATTCCTCAATCTGACAAGTTGGTCAGCATGAAATTGTATGTATTTGGTTTAAAATATTTAATGTACACTCGACAAGATGGTCGCTTGTATGATCCTCTTTTGATGTATTATGTGATAAATGTATTGAATTGTCGACCTTGTCTTTCAACTTTTTGACTATTCATCTGGTTATGCTTAAAAGCTTATGTGGCATACTTGTATATAAATTCAGTCTTTACATATGGTATCAGAGCGGAGTTTCTACTTTGCAGCCTTATGGGTCTTATGCTAATGCTATGCATTGTGAGACGATGCAGGATTTTGATTCATCATCATGATGACTAGAAATGCTAGTAAGGGTGGATCCAGTAATGATACTGGGAATCCAGTGAACGCTTTGACCAGATACTTGCCTTGTTAACTCAGCAAGGAACAATTTTGCAGCAGCAAAAGGACAGAATGGATCACTTGGAGATTAGTATTCAGGGAAGGGGTCCTACAGATTCTAGTGAGGAAGTAAGACAGAAACATGAGGAGGATTTGAGGGCAGAAGCCCAAAGGAAACAGGAAGAAGACAGGAGAATGGAAGCGCAGCGTAAAGCTGAGGTTGATGCAACAGCCACTATACAAACTACGACTAGAGAGCAGATCTCAGCAGAGCTGAGCAGGGACCTCAAAAAGGTCACTCCTCCCACTTTCAATGGGAAAGCATTAGGAGATGAGGTTGAGGCTTGGATAGCTACGATGGAAAGGTACTTTCAGGTTTAGAATTTTTCGGGACAGACTCAAGCCATGTGGGCAACCTTCCAGTTAAGAGGGGAAGCTATGACTTGGTGGGAAAATGTAATGTCAGAGAAGAAGCTTGAACCTGGACAGGTCATTTGGGAAGAATTTCTACAGCTGTTCAGAACTCATTGGTTACCAAATCTTTATTTTGACAAAAAGATTTTAGAAGTTCAACATCTAATACAGGGAGTTATGATAGTTACAGCCTATTATGAGAGATTCTGCCATCTCGTGAGATATGTTCCACAGTACTGGAATGATGAGGAATTTCGTACTCAAAAATTCATTATGGGGCTACGAAAAGAAATTGCTTCAGAGGTACTGATGCATGAGCCTGAACAGATGGAGCCAACACTTAGGAAGGCTCTAAGACAGGAAGAAAAACTGAAGAGTTTGTCAGCAGTTAGAGTGTCTCAAAAATCTGGGAAATCGGGAGGTTTCAAAAGAAAATAGGATAACCGTGAGTAGGGAAATGACAACCACCAGATCAAAAACATGAAGAGTCGAGGCTAGGGAAATTTTGGAAACAAGAATAACAATAGGAATAACCAGAACAACAACATCAAGAATGAGAATAGGAACAGTAGGTTTGAGGGACAACAAGGACCACAGGGTGGTT
This sequence comes from Thuja plicata, assembly GCA_018584345.1. Classification (NCBI taxonomy): domain Eukaryota; kingdom Viridiplantae; phylum Streptophyta; class Pinopsida; order Cupressales; family Cupressaceae; genus Thuja; species Thuja plicata. The sequence goes on from JAGRRI010046247.1 coordinate 3,712, forward strand.
GCTATGTTTGTGGTGGAGACCACTTTGCCAGTCACTGTTCCCAGAGGTCAGGTCACAGAGGGGGTAAAGCCTCTCAAGCTCACCATCACATCCATGCTGCAGTGGATAACAGGCAGGCAGAATTTCAGGCTTCTCCTATTCAGCTGACAGGTAAAAATTTTGGTCATAATGTATCTATTCTTGTGGACACTGGTGCAACTGAATGTTTTATAGATCCTAGAGTAGTTTCCATATTACCCATTAGAGCTGGTTACATGGCTAACCCATGGATTGTAGAATATGGAAACCGGGCAGAGCGAAGGGTAAAATAGTGTTTGGTTTGTAGCGAATTGGAGTTACCCAGTTTCATAACGCAAGTGAATCTTTATGTAGCACCTCTTGGCTCATATGACATAATCCTAGGGATTAATTGGCTAACTGAACATAAAGCCATAGTAAATTGCCAGGACAAGTCTTTTACATGTTTGGATGATTCAGGGAAGCCTGTAGAGATCAGAGGTGTTAAAAGGGCTCTTGAACTCAGACAGATTTCAGCTATGCAACTGAAGAGAGCCAAACGGAAGGGGTGTAAACTTTATGTTGTGCACGTGAAGCATTTGGAGGAAACACCTCCTAACTTAGATGATTATCCAATCCTCCAGGAGTTCAGAGATGTGTTCCTAGAAGACTTGCCAGAACTTCCACCTAAAAGGGAGTTTGATTTCTCTATTGACCTAACACCTGGGACCGAACCACAGTCTAAAGCTTCTTATAGAATGACTACTACAGAGATGTATGAACTAAAGGTTCAGATTCAGGATCTCTTAGATAAAGGATTTATACGTCCTAGCATTTCTCCTTCGGGTGCACCGGTGCTTTTTATTAAAAAGAAGGATGGTACTTTGCGTTTATGCATTGATTACAGGATGTCAAACAAAGTAACCATCAAGAACAAATACCCTCTGCCTCGAATAGATGAACTATTCGATCAGATGAAAGGAGCAATGGTTTTCTCAAAGATTGATCTACAATCTGGGTACCATCAACTCCGAATCAAAGATGAGGACATCCATAAAACAGCTTTTAGAACAAGATATGGGCACTACGAGTTTGTAGTTTTGCCTTTTGGGTTGACAAATGCCCCAGTAGCTTTCATGAACCTGATGAACAGTGTGTTCAGAGATTGTCTGGATAAGTTCATGGAGATTTTCATTGATGACATCCTAATACACTCCAAAACTGTTGAGGAGCATGAGGAGCATTTGCAAATAGTTTTGCAGCGACTAAGGGAATGGAATCTTTATGACAAACTGTCCAAATGTTCATTCTGCCAGAAGAGAATCCATTACTTGGGCCATATCATATCCGGAGAAGGGATTGCGGTTGATCCAGCCAAGATTAAAGCAATACTTGAGTGGCCTGCTCCTGCTAATGTTCATGAAGTACAGAATTTTATGGGGTTGGCCGGTTATTATCAGAATTTTGTGGAAGGATTTTCTAGGATAGCAGCACCTATTACATCCCTCCAAAGAAAAGGGAAATGGTTTGAGTGGACAGAGACTTGTGAGCAAGCCTTTCATTTGTTAAAACAAAAGCTCACGTCCGCTCCGATATTGATCATTCCTGATCCAAATGGTCAATTTATAGTTATCACAGATGCATCAGGTGAAGGTCTAGGAGGCATGTTGATGCAGAATGGCAGAGTTGTGTCTTACGAGTCACGAAAACTAAAACAACATGAGGTAAATTATGCTCCGCATGATCTGGAACTTGCAGCGATTGTGCATGCCTTACAGATGTGGAGACATTACCTACTCGGAAAACCCTTTGAGTTGCGGACCGATCACATGGGATTACAATATATTTTCACGCAGCCAAATTTGAATGCGAGACAAAGGCGTTGGCTTGAATTCTTGAGCAAGTATGACTTTGGTATAGAATATATCAAAGGAAAGGAGAACATAGTGGCAGATGCACTCAGTAGGAGAAGGCATTTATCTGCCATATCCACTACCAGGACACGCTTGAGAGAGCATGTGCTAGAGCAGTTACTTGGTGATGACCATTATGAGATGGTTTGATCTGCTTTGCAAATAGATCCTTCTGATTATAGGTTCAGTGGCTATTCTTTTGATAGTGATGGTATCCTGCGATACCAGACCAGGATGTATATTCCCGACCGTGCAGGGTTGAGGAAGATTGTTTTGGAGGAGATACACTATGTTCCTTATGTTGGTCATCCAGGGGTGACCAAGATGCTTAATGATGTGAGACCATTGTACTACTGGCCTAGGCTGAAGCATGATATTATAGCTTTTGTGGCCCAATGTTTAGAATGCCAGCGAGTCAAGGCTAAGCATATTCATCCGGCAGCATTGTTGTACCCTCATGATATACCTGAGTACAAGTGGCAGGTCATAAGCATGGATTTTATTCAGGGTCTTCCCATGACTAAATAGAGGCATGATGTTATCCTGGTGGTAGTTGACAAACTCACCAAGGTAGCACACTTTATACCTGGCAGCTTGCGAGATGGTTCCCTAGCCCTTGCTAGAAAATTTGTTCACGAGATCTTTCGATTACATGGGGTTCCAGAGACTATTATTTCAGATAGGGATACTCGTATGACATCAAGGTTCTGGACAACCTTGAATGCATCCCTAGGTACATGACTGAATTTTAGTACTTCATACCACCCTTAGACAGATGGTCAGACAGAGAGGGTGAACCAGGTCGTGGAGGATCTATTGACGATGTACTGCATGGATCAGCAGTACAAGCAGGAAGAATATCTCTCATTGGTGGAGTTTGCTTATAACAACTCCTTTCATGCATCTTTAGGCATGGCACCTTTTGAGGTGTTGTATGGACGTAAATGCCGCACACCCATTAGTTGGGACAGGGTAGAGGATCGAGTGGTTATTGGTCCTGATATGCTCCGCGAGATGGAGGAGAAAATGACATTGATCCACTCACATCTGAAGGAAGCAGTTGATAGGCAGAAGAGTTATGCGGATAAGAACCGCACTTTCAGACAATTTTGGATTGGAGATAAAGTGTTCTTATGTGTACGGCCACAAAAGAGTTCTATCCCTTTTGGCAGGGCATCAAAATTAGCCCCGTGCTATGTTGGTCTGTTCGATGTCCTGGAAGTCATCAATCCTGTGGCTTACCGACTTGCTCTACCACCAACTCTTGCCTGTATTCATATTTTTTTTCATGTTTCATTATTGAAACCTTATCATCATGATGCCTCTCACATTTTGGATTGGCGTGCGTTACAGGTGCAGGATCCGGGAGTGGTCTTAGTGGAGCCTACTCGGGTCGTTGACCAACGTACCATCAGGGTGCGCAATGCTGATGTGCTCTAGTATAAGGTCCAATGGGACCAATTTTCAGCTGATAGTGCTACATGGGAGGATGCAGACGACATGTGTCGTTCCTTCCCTCATCTTTTCAATTAGATGTTGTTTATGTTTGATAGATCATAGACTTTTGGATGTGACATTTTACTCATGCTACAGTGAGTTTTTGGTCTGATGATTATGTCTTGATGTCTTGGATATTGTTATACTTCAGTTGTTGTTTGGACTATCATGTTGGAGACACTTATATACATTGTTCTGCTCTATGTTATGAGATATTGCTTATGATACTTTTGATTTGGTTCCAAAATTATTGATGAGATAATCATATCACTTTATGCTTACATTGCAAACGATTATGAATATGTTTCTATTGTTGAGGCTAACATGACATCGGGATGATGTCTCTTCCAAGTGAGGAGGGATGTCACGACTAGTTTTACAACCTCCTTATTATGTGGATTGTTAAGTTGATTTATGCCGACTTGATGAATCAACATGCATTGGTAATTATGGAAATTGGTAATTGTTTAATTAAATAAGATGGAAATTGGCAATGTGTTGCAAATTTAAAATGATTAGTTAAATTTGGAGATATATTTATCATGTGAATTACTGATGTTAGTTTACTTGTCGAGTGTTTGAGTGATTGCAGGTTGGAGGATAGAGGTGTGGTCGAGGAGAGGCCTAGCTCCTTGCATAGTGTCAGTTTCAGATGATTGAGTGACACACACACACATCACAAATATACATAGATATAGATGCATTGACATTATTAATACTTGCTCATTATTGTGAGGTAGTAGGAAGTAAAATAATGTAATTATAAATTAGTAAAATTATTTATGTTCATATCATGTTGTGAAATAAATGTCAAAATTTATTAATTCAATTCTGAGTGGGAAATGTGATTTTTATTAGGCTATTTTTGAAGTGTTAGGAATTTGAATTAACAAAATAATGTGAATTACTTGTACTTTCATTGTTTGTTAATTTCATTTTACTGGGAGGTGAAACCAAGAATTAGTTATGGCAGGAGTGGATTTATTTCGCCAACTGTTTGCATTATGGACACTTTTGTTTTTGGAAAAAATAATTGGGAAGTCAGTTGAGAGGAAATAATAGGAAAGGTTTTGAAGAGTTTCTGGGAAGGGGAAACGCACAAGGGGGGTTATTGTCATCTCAGTTGCACAGCAAAAATCCAGAGAGGAAGAAGGGGATTCTTTGTTGCAGAAAGAGCCAAAAACGAGGCTGTGGGCGGCTGTGGTAACAAGAGTTAGCAGCTCCAAATACTTCGTAATTCCAGGTTCCTTCATAAGTCATGGTATACATGTTTCTTAGAAATAATCATTTGAAAAGGCCACTGTTTGTATTTTATGATTGCATTTAATGCGCCACCGTATCATTGTTTTAAGGTTTTAAAAAGGAAAGTATATGCATGAACTGTGTTCCGTAGGCAGCTAAGTGAGCTGGGCCTCTTCTTACCTCATGTCGTGCTTTCTCCTTACCTGGCATTTTGTCCTCTTTTGTTGTTGACTGCGCATTCCAATTTCTTTAAACACTTATCTTATTTCCTTAACTCGTAGCTGCACTTAGAATTCTTTATGCTGTTGCCGAGGTCATTTTGGAAGCTGTCAGCTTGTATATACATATGCAAATCAACTTTTAGTTTCTCTGCATTTGCAGCTCATCCGATTTTCTATTGAAACCACCTGAGTTTTATATGTGTTGAGAGCTATGGTAGTTTAAAACTCTTTATGTCTTCCATTCTCCTAATTAAGAAATAAACTTTTATGAAATGATGTTTTGCTATGCTATCTATTGCGTTGAAACGTTAGATAATCATCATATGTTGCTATATCAGATATATCACAGCATAACAATGGAAGAATGATATCGCCATAATTAACCTCTTGTTTCTATTTAGACTGTATGCTTCTGTAATTAGTTATTTGATGGATTCTGATTGAAACAAATAAGGATGTTTACTGAAAATTCAAGACTAGAATGTCTCCTATCAACATTCAAATTGTTATGTTTAAATCTGTATGTAAAGCATAGCACTGGTATCTTGACTAGAGAGAACGTTCCCTATTCTGGAACATTAATTGCCTGACATAGTTGATTTTTCTCTTGTTTCTAAACTGGAAAACCATACAGTAAAAAAGAACCAACTGGGTGAATCTTTTCAGCAGTGATATAGTTTTATAGAACTAAATGGATATCTTGCTATGATTGATGTATTTATTGAATTAGTTTTCTGAGGTGCTGTTATTTTCTGATTTATGTGAAATCAGGAATGTATCAACTAGGATGGAAGTTGTGCCGAATGTAGAGATCAAGGGAGGGTAAATGTTTGTTTACCTGCCAGTTCAAATCTGGAATAAAATTTACTTTGGCCAAAGTGAATGCATTTGTTTATTGATATGCATGGTTATTTATACCCCTTGATACATCCATTGTATAGAACCTACTGTAGGCATATGTGCTTGTAGGTTAAGTTACACGGCTGCACTAAGACCATCCGAATCTGCCAGTAGCAAGAAGCTAGGCCTCTCGTGCAGGGACGGGGCGTTCTTCGTGTTAGGAAGAAGCCCGGGGAAGCTCATCACTTCCAGAGCTGACCACTCCACGGTTGGGCGGTAAAAGCACCTGGACCCGACCTCTGTTCTCAAGGAAGCGTAAGGGACTCAGTCCGAGGCTCAGGAGACAGAACCCGATGAGTTGATATTTCCAGTGTTTATTTCTTCTCTTCTTTCTCTATTTTTCATGTTGTACTTTATCTAGTGATCGACAAGCTGGTCGACACTTCTGGATGTAATCACTGTGTTGTATTAAAGTAATTTGTATATTTGATTCCTCAATCCGACAAGTTGGTTGGCATGAAATTGTATGTATTTGGTTTAAAAGATTTAATGTACACTCGACAAGATGGTCGCTTGTATGATCATGTTTTGATGTATCATGCGATAAATGTATTGAATTGTCAACCTTGTCTTTCGACTTTTTGACTATTCGTCTGGTTATGCTTAAAAGCTTATGTGACATACTTGTATATAAATTCAGTCTTTACAGTTGCTCTCAGCTTAGGCGGTGACAGCGTAGGAAGTGGCCACGTCCAGTTCAAGCCGTCGTCTGTATCGTCGTGGGTGAGCAACGCCGTTTCTTAACTCACCAACATAATCCAGCAATACCATCTTGACGGCATCGACATCGACTATGAGAATTTCGACTTCTCGGATCCCAATACGTTTTCTGAGTGGGTTGGGCAGCTCATCACACAACTAAAGCAGAACAATGTCATCTCCTTCGCCTCCATCGCTCCCTACGACGATCCTGCAATACAGTCACATTACACTTCACTCTGGAAAAACTATGGTCAATCGATTGACTATGTCAATTTCCAATTCTATGCCTATGACTCCACCAAAAACGTGTCACAGTTCATGAACCATTTCAACAATCAGTTGTATCGTTATAGCGGCAGTCAAATGCTGGCTCAGTTGTTTCGTTTTGGCAGCACTCAAATGCTGGCTAGTTTCACGACGGAGGGAAGTGGAGGGCTGTCACCTGCCAATGGATTCCTTGAGGCGTGCAGAAACCTGAGGGACTCCAACAAGATCCATGGCATCGTTGTCTGGTGCGCAGACAGCTCGCAGTCCAATGACTTCCAATTCGAAAAGCAATCCCAGGCTGTCCTCCTAGGCTACTGATTAGCATCCAATTATAATAATTATTATTATTATTTCATGATAATGCCAAAGAATATATATATATATATATATATATATATATATATATATATATATAATTCAGTGTGCATCTCTTCTTGTGTACTTATTTGCATATTCCCTATATTTCTAAGAATCATTAATGGGCATTGACATTATCTATTAAAAGATCATTGTGTATCACTCGACCAATATCAAATTTTGAAATTTTTTAATTATCAAGTATAGCTATAATTCTAGAATATTCATGACTTTAAGGAATAAATATGAATAAAAGGTTATGTTTAATGTTATCTAGAACACTAGTCATACATAAAAATATGATATGTATACGAGTGTAAATTGTGTTAATCATTCACATTCAATTATTGATACTCAAACTATTGCCCTTGAGTAATAGATGCCAATTTGCACATAAATAATAGCATATTAGACACAAATAAATACATACAGGTCATCTTTTTAAGAGAACTTTTTGGAAAAGGCCTATAGTTTTCATAAACATAAATCTAGATTACCATTTTGAAAGATAGAATTGAGAATGAAACACTAGAATTTGGTGAAATATATGACAACCATCAAAAAATATACAAATGAATAGGCATGTGGTAGAAGGCAATAAGACTATTCAAGTGGAAGTTTTCACGTTATTAAGTATTAGTGAGATCCATTCAACTGGCTAGTAAAGAATTAATTGCTAGCATGTTGTTACGATTCACGGTGAAAATAATAATAAATATTATAAATTTTTTAAGAAACATCCCTAACATATAAAAAGAAATAGTTAGAAATGAATAGATGTCTATTATAATAAAAACATCTTCAATGATCCATTATGACTTTTGAAATTCTAGATTCGTGATGTCATGAATTTGTATGAGTATAATGATTGAGTGATAAGACAGGTTGATCAAGTGGCCATTTATCCTCACAATGCTCTTATTCACATGATTAATAATCAATGAGTAAATAAGAGTGGATCTTATATGTTCTGGTAATCAACAATATAGATTAAATAGGCTTAGGAGTTTTACAGATACTAACACTTCAATCCTTTCATATTTTACTCCTTTGAGCATTCACATTTAGATGGTAATTTAGAAACTAATAAATAGAAAAAAGAAATCCCCAAAGTCATCACTCAAAATTCTACCTTAATATCATTTTGAGGATTAGATCACAACCCCTTGGACTTGGATCAAAAGTATAGGAGATCTTGGGCATCTTTTAAGGAAAAAAAGTATTAGACCTGATATTCAAGCCAAAAGGAGTTTACATTGTGCAATTACTTAATAGATGTTTTTCAAGAATCTTTCTAATCAATTAGAAACATCGGGTGGTTAAAGATGAAACTATGACATATTCCTATACCTAACAGCCATTTTGAATATATAGAGGAGGATATATTTTGATGGGAGTGGTTACATATATGTGGATTATGAGGCTTGATGTTGGAAGGAATTAAACCGCTTCAAGATATTTCCTATCAAGCCTTCTATAAATAGTAGGAAATGAACAACCTAATGTTATAGTTTCTCAATGGGTTGTAGACAAATGTACATGCCAAAAAGTTAATATTGTTTGTGTACTCAATATGTGTCCAATAATTCTACAAGTTGTGGAGGGAATTTATCCTGTGAAATCATTTCCATCTAGGAGTCTACCCATAGTAGCAGAAATCAACATTTATACGATTAAAATAAATTAAAGTTTTACAACATATTCTCAAGGACAAGAATTTAAATCTAATAATTTTCATTTATTCACAAGTGAATTGGCTTCATCGTGGAATGAAAACATGTGGGAAAATTATACCCATTAGCTTATTCCTCTTAAAGTGACTTGATACCCTATTAAAAAGGGGAGGAAAAGCCATAACTATCATAATATTTTTGTAACAAGCAAAAAATTGTGTGTAGTGAGAAAATCCTAAAACCTATGCTACAAGGGAAAAATAGTTACAAGCATCTTACATTATGAAGTTTGTCTAGTGCATTATAATTTACATTTGGGATGTCATTTTATTGTACGGAGTAATTTATATAATGAACTGTTAAACGATAATTTAAAAGTTATTATTCATTTTAAGGATGCAGATGCGAAATTTGATTTTGTGCACAGTTCTAATCCATTTCTTAAAAACAATATTGAATTGGGAAATTCTGGATTTTTTTACAAATTATCTTATTGTCTAGCACAATGGATTTCTTCAATGATATTTTAAGAATTGAAGATTCAAATCATTTCTTTTAAAGCTTAATTTCTTTCTTCAATAATTTTCTATCAAAATAATTCAAACATGAAGAAGCTAAGAGTTTCTTTTAAATATGAAATGTTTTGAGGATGCTACAATAATTATGAAACATTTTAAGGATGTGAAAAAATATGTAGGAAAAAATGGGGACACCATCTATATCGGTATTTGGTTGTGAAACAAGACTACAAGTAGAAAGTTGATGTGCTTGTGATGAAATTATCTTATCCAATTCAATGCTTCCATTAATTAGCTACCTTTTTCCAAAATTATTTAAACTAATATAGATTTATCTAAAATCATATATCTTGCTTTTGTTTCCAAAAAAGAAGAACTAAATCAAAGTTTCTGAATGTTGTCTAACTTTTCTAGATCATGGACTTTTTATTTCTTATAGAAAATATAATGGCAATATGAAAAAGTATAAAAAAAGGGCAAATTTAAAATGCACATATGGTTAATTTCTACTAAGAAGCAAAGGCGTATAAATGTAGAGTTGAAAAGCAGGGAATAAGCAAATAATTTGAATAGTTTGAAGAGACAAATAGATAGAGGCATCTATGCAACAGTCACATTCTAAACCTAACAAAGGAGGGACTTAAAGTCTTTTAATCTCTCCTAGTAATGTTTAGAATCTGATGGCTGCATAGACACTTGCAAAATAGATTATGTGGATTTCTATCATAAGTGGAGTAAGCAACATGAAAATTCAACAACTAATAAAGAAAATAATAAATCATTATGAGATATTTAAGCAATATGCATTGTTAGATGCCTAATGGAAAGGCCCATGTGGATCTACTAATAATATTAGATATAAGATTTACTAGCATTGATTCATCCATTACACCTTGATTATATAATAATTATGTAATTCTTAGAATTTTTTACTTCAATTCGGGTTTGGACATACCCTGTGATAGGTATGTGTAATTGGAACTTGTTAAACCACTATACAATACACACAGACCAATGTTAATTTCAAGTAGTTTAAGTAGGATGTAACCATTTCTAAATCCTAAATTATCATGACAAGAAACCAAGTTTCAATAGGCACAAGAGAATAAAATAAAATCTCAATCTATCTTTTAAATATGGTAATTCATCATCTTACGAAGGAACCATTGCAACTCGTGTATTCTATTCACTATCAATTGTTTGCGTACTTTCCTTCCAACTGAAAAGAAATAAACTAACACTTGAGTAACAATTTCATAATTCTTTGTTTAAGTTAGACACTAGTGGAAATTCATCTTATTCCTTATCCTCGCACTAGCAATACCCAGTCCCCTAAGGTCGATCCTTCTAGGGAGGATAATGTTGATTCCTTGTTGGAATTAAGACCCAATTCCAAGCATTTTAAGCCTGACCACAAGGATTATATGGATGTTCTTGGTATGGCTAGGGATAATGTTATTTACTCCTTGTCCCGCTTCAAATGGTTGTGGCAAAAAATCAAAGAGATCAAAATTAAACAAAGAGGTATTCCAAAAAAATTGAGGCTCTAGAGAATTAGGTGGATGGGCGTGTTTCACATGGCTCTACCTAGGTTACTAAGGATAGTGATGGTGATCTTGGCCAGAACATATGGACTATGCAAGAGAATTTTTCAATTGTTAAGGGCATCAAGAAGACTGTTGAGGATTAGGAGCAGTTGAAGAAGGATAATGAGAATACTCTCAATCCGATTGAGAATGTTGTGAAAAGGGGAAAATATTTTCTTCATACTATGATATCTCAGAGCCAAAAAAATATCAATTTGACTTCTGACTCCATGAATTGTTTGGTTGATAATCTTGACAGGACTTGCCAAGAGAAACAATTGAGCATTTTGGAGCACGACAAGGGCCAAGATTCCTTTGGTACCAGCGAAAGGACAAGGAGCAACTTAAAAAGGAAGGTTAAGATTGTTCTTGTAGAGTAGATGGACCTGAAGAAGGTGGCTATGAAAATCTCCAAGCTAGAGGTTGATGCATTTGAAGCTCTTAAAGAGATGGACTAGTTTATCCTATATTTCTCTTTTGTTCTCTATTTTTTCTTACGTTGTCTTTTTTTTAGTCTTTGGCTACCTTTTTCCCTGAATATCTTTTGGGTAGAATTTTGTTTTTGGGCTTATTAGGCCTATGTTCTCAGTTTGGTGCATTCTAATACTATTTTTCTCTTTTTTTAAAGGGTTTTGAATGTAATGTCCCTTCAGCAATATCATATTGCAAATAAAGTAATGATATCATATTAACTATTCTATATTAATTTTAATGCTTAATTAAATTAATATCAAATGATTAATAACTACTATGTATTGTCACATAAACATATGTATTGATAAATAAATCAAATAAAGTAATCTTGCTTATACAATATCCATTATAATAAGTGTTTTATATGGGACTGTTGTCGGTTACATGCAGGATTGGTTATGGGAACGACTCCCGTCTTGGTTTTTTAATGCGTGTTTGCTCAAAGACAAAGGCGAAGATGTTTTGGGAGATGTTTCGGTGTAAACCACAAATTGCCTTATGAAATCTTTTCACCAACGAATTACTTCCTGACCTAGTGGATAGGAGAAGTTTCAGAACACAGACGACTATCTTACCCGTAAGTGGAAGTTGTCAGCTATTCCATACGACAATGTGTTGAAGGAAAATAAGCCAGGTTATGATTTTTGTTACGAGTCATCGTGCACCCACATCCAGCGTGGAAAGATTGTTGATACTACTCGAAGATGGGAACACTGAATCGACAGGTGTCTCATCATCGTAAATCAGGAGGCTGCGTCGCGTGGGCAGGCCTAGCAGATTCAATATGTTCGAAGAGCGCCGGTAGATATTATAAGTGCTTCTACGGGTGAAAAGGTCTACATGGTGAGGGAGAACTAGCATACACAGCCAGCCAGAGGAAGAGACCGATACAATCCTTCCAGTGGAGGCCTAGAGGAGGCCATCACAGTCATACAGAATCGTTGCAAATAAGCAGGAACTAGGTGCATAAAGAAATGTCCCAATTTTTGAAAGGAATAAACTAAACTTTGAATTACTGTCTTGAATGTATTGGTAGCATACAAATGAACTGAAAGTACTCCTTGAAATTGGTATATTGAATTTCGAAATTGGTTATTAAATGCAAAATCTTAGGCAGTCAAGTGTTTCAGTAGGATATTTTGAAAAGGTGCAAACAAGGATATTACAGTGGTATCAGAGCTTTCTTTCTTGACAGCCTGTAGGGTAGTTCCAGTGTGTATACTATTAAGTCAAATATGAACAGTTGAGTATGTGAACATGGCCTTATAATCTCTAAAAGACTAAGGGAAGACAAAACAAAAACCAAAATGATTGCGTAGCACAATCTAGTTCATCCATATCAGTCGCCATTGAGGATAGCCATGCCGAATCTGAGAAAGTGATAGTTTTTTACCAAAACATTAGCATGGGGAACCAGACCATAACATGGATCTCATAGCAGCCTTAATCAGAAGTCAACAAGATATGCAGGACAATGTAAACCATATGACTGATTTAATGACTCAGTTTATGGCCCACAATGTGAACCAAAACTAGAACAACACAGGGGGAAATGGTGATCGAGAGGACCATTCAGTAAATAACCATCCAGAAGGATCCACATCAACTAGGCCTTTTATGCCAACCTTCACACCTAGAAATCCATTACCGTAAATGGAACCATCTATTAGAGAGCTACAACAAGAAATACACTGGGATTGGTTATTAGCAGGGGATGAGTTTAGATCAACTATGATATTTCTAGAATACTTGGATGTTAGAATGAAGCACCAACCTAAAGGACAATGGGGGAAAAATAGTGAATTACAGAGGATAATTGGTAAAATGTCTATTCCTTTTTATGATGGGTCTCAGATAATGATTGCCAGGGCATGGGTGCAAAAACTTGACACATACTTCCAGTTAAACCCTATGATGGAAGATGAAGTCATTCAGTATGCAACTTTACATTTAGATGGAATAGCACATGAATGGTGGCATCATGGGCAGTTAACCTTAGGTCTTAATCAGATTGTCACATATGCTGAATTTACTAAGAAACTCATAGACAGACTTGATTCTAAGGATCATGGACTTCATTTAAAATATTTAACCCAACTTAAAAAAAATTGGCTTGGTGGAACAGTATATTTCTGAATTTGAAAAACTGGCAGTTTTAGTAACTGAGATCTCAAAAAGACACAAAATTGTTATATTCATAGATTGGCTATCTGATGCACTCAAAGGATGGGTCAAATATTTAAATCCCCCTACTCTGCAGGCAACTATCAAAAGGGAAAATGAATTGGCACCCTCATATAAAGGTAAAATTTTCAATAAAGGACCACCACCTAGACCCGATAAAGACAAACCACCTTTTGACAAAGACAATTTTCCTAAGAACCGAATGGATAAAGAAGAATGTCATGAGCTTAGAAGAAGAAAGTTATGCTTCAAGTGTAAAGAACCTTGGGTACCCGGACATAGATGCATGGGAAAAGGGAAGGTGTATACTATTTTGAGGTCATATCAAACAATGAAGAGGAGGAAAATTTAGACCCCAATTTGGAATATTCCCAAAAGGTTTCTGCTTCAGCTCGGGAAAATAAACAGGATTGTGGTATAATAGAATCCATGATAGAAACTCCTCATTATAACATCTTTATAGTATGAGGGGTAGTACAAGGTCAGCGGGTTATTGTTATGCTAGATAGTGGATCTACTCATAATTTTATTGATGTTGCTCTTGTTAAAAAATGAGGCTTACACATTGTTAAACATGAAGGTTTTGATTTGAAGGTAGCAGGTGGTACTAATTTAGTAAGCACATATAAGGTACCACATTTATGCATTGCTCTTGGGAACTATAAAGTGACAAATGATTTTTATATGAGTTATTTGGCAGATAGTAATGCTATTTTAGGAATTCAGTGGATGGAAATTTTGGAAAAATATTCCCAAAGTTTCAAACGCATGGAATTTTCTTTCAAGCTTGATGGACAAAAGGTGATACTTAGGGGATGTCGAATGATGGGCCCAAGATTGTTACTGCTAAAAGGATGGAGGCTATCTTTCACCATGGTGAGGTTGCTTGGTCTGCACAATGCTCTATTTCTACAAAGGTAACAAGTTTTGAATATAAGCACTATCCAGATGATTTTTTGCAAGTACTAGATTCACACAGTTTGGTTTTCAATGATATACCCTAAGGAGTACCCCCAGATAGAGGTTTTGAAACAATATTGAATTGGAAGAAGGGGAAAAGCCAATCATCACTACTCCATACAGGCATCCTAAGACATTCAAGGATGAAATAGAAAAATCTATTAAGGATTTATTGGATATGGGACACATTAGGCCCAGTTTGAGCCCATTTGCTTCATCGGTGGTGCTGGTCAAAAAGAAAGATGGGACATGATGCATGTGTATAGATTATGGTTTCCTCAATTTAAAAAATCATTAAAAATAGGCATCTAATTCCCCGCATTGATGAATTGTTAGACGAATTACATGGTGCTCTGTACTTTTCTAAAATTGATTTGAGATCAGGGCATCATCAAATTAAGTTAAGGGAACATGATATTCATAAAACTACTTTCCATTGTCATTATGGTCACTATGAATTTTTGATAATGCCTTTTGGACTGACAAATGCACCAGCAACATTTCAGTCTTGTATGAACCATATTTTTAACAAGAAACTGAGGAAATTTTATCTCATTTTCTTTGATGATATATTGGTTTATAGCAGGCCTTGGGAGGAACATTTGAGACATATTGATGAGATTTTGGGTATAATGGAATCACAGTCTCTTTATGCACAAGCCTCTAAATGTGAATTTGGTATGGCAGGAATTTTATATTTAGGTTATATGATCAGTGCTAAAGGTGTGCACATACATAAAGAGAAGATTAGAGTCATTTTGGATTGGCCACCTCTATGGAATCTTTCCAGTTTAAGGAGATTTTTTGGTTTATGCAGCTATTATCAAAGATTTGTTAGAGGGTTTTCACAGCTTGGAGCACCACTAACAGATCTTACTAAAAAGGAGACATTCAGATGGATGGGGGAAGCCCAACAAGTATTCAATAAACTCATGGAGGTAATGAGTTCTTGCCCAGTACTTGCACTACCGATTTTGAGCAACCTTTTGTGTTGGAATGTGATGCATCAAGTGAGGGAATAAGAGAATTTCTAATGCAAAATAAAAATCCTATAGATTATGAAAGCAGGAAGCTCAATAATGCTAAAAGGTTGTATTTGATCCATGATAAGGAAATGTTAGCATTAAAGTATGCATTAGCTAAATTTCGATAATATTTGGTGGGTGGTAGGTTTTTGGTTAGAACTAATCATAATAGTTTGAAATATTTCTTGAGCCAGAAATATTTGAATGACAGGCAACAGAAATGGATCAATAAGTGTAACACCCCAAAATTGGCACCTAACAACCCAATCAATTTTGGTGCATTTTCGTATCTTCAAAGTCCTATTGTATTAGGAAAATTCTTCTCCTAATTGACTTTAATTGACTGAGTTTCAAATGCAAAAAACCCAAATTTGCATAAATCTGACAATTACATTTAATTCCTAAATCTCAAATGATTATTAGCTAAAATCCCTATGATTA
>JAGRRI010046281.1:0-12951 GCA_018584345.1 Thuja plicata
ACCGATTAATTTACCAATTAGTACATCCAAGGACCCTTTAGGACTATTAGTACACCCTAGGTTTCTTTAGGACCCCTATTGTGACATAAAACTCTTTAAGAACCCTTAAGATCCTTAAGACCTAGAATAGGACCTTTTAAGACCTAATAGGACCCAGGTTAAGACTTAATAAGACTGGACGTAAGACCTAATAGGACTAATATGACCTATTAAAACAAATTATTACATCATAGCACCCTTAAGACCTAATAAGACCACTTACTTGACCTAATAGGACATATTAATACCAATTAGTGTACATCCAAGGACCCTTTAGGACTATTAGTACATCCTATGTCCCTTTATGACCCTCATTGTGACATAAAACTCTTTAAGAACCCTTAGGATCCTTAAGACCTAGAATAGCACCACTTAAGACCTAATAGGACCCCTTAAGACCTAATAAGACTAGACTTAAGACCTAATAGGACTAATATGATCTATTAAAACCAATTAGTACATCCTAGGACCCTTAAGACCAAAATAAGAACACTTACTTGACCTAATAGGACCTATTAATACCAATTAGTGTACATCCAAGGACCCTTTAGGACCCCTATTGTGACATAAAACTCTTTAAGAACCCTTAGGATCCTTAATACCTAGAGTAGGACCACTTAAGACCTAATAAGACCCCTTAAGACTTAAGACCTAACAGGACTAATATGACCTATTAAAATTGATTAGTACATCCTATGACCCTTAAGACCTAATAAGACCGCTTACTTGACCTAATAGGACCTTTTAATACCAATTAGTACATCTAAGGACCCTTTAGACCTAATAGGACCCCTTAAGACATAAAACTCTTTAAGAACCCTT
The DNA here is from genome assembly GCA_018584345.1 of Thuja plicata. Lineage (NCBI taxonomy): Eukaryota > Viridiplantae > Streptophyta > Pinopsida > Cupressales > Cupressaceae > Thuja > Thuja plicata. Next base: position 862 of record JAGRRI010046281.1, read on the forward strand.
AGGACCCTTAAGACCTAGAATAGGACCACTTAAGACTTAATAAGACTGGACTTAAGACCTAATAGGACTAATATGACTTGTTAAAAATAATTAGCACATCCTAGGACCCTTAAGACCTAATAAGATCACTTACTTGACCTAATAGGACCTATTAATACCAATTAGTACATCCAAGGACCCTTTAGACCTAATAGGACCCCTTAAGACATAAAACTCTTTAAGAACGCTTAGGACCCTTAAGACCTAAAATAGGACCATTTAAGACTTAATAAGATTGGACTTAAGACCTAATAGGACTAATATGAACTATTAAAATTGACTAGTACATCCTATGACCCTTAAGACCTAATAAGACCACTTACTTGACCTAATAGGACCTATTAATACCAATTGGTACATCCAAGGACTCTTTAGACCTAAGAGGACCCTTAAGACCTAATAGGAACCCTTAAGACCTAATAAGACCACTTACTTTACCTAATAGGACCTATTAATACCCCTTAGTACATCCAGGGACACTTAAGACATATTCAAATATATTTTAACTATACGACCGTTACTAATATGACCTAATTTAGCTATAATTTTATATATTCATATATTGGTTTCTATTTTATACACAATTATAACATGTAATCAAGTACTTAATTATTAACACTTATATTTTATGTATGTTACATCTAGATGGAAACTCAGGATGTACCAGCCCATGATGTACCATCTCAGGATGCACCTCACACTCCTTATCTAGCGACTATTTTTTAGATAGCTCAGGAAGAGATGGATCAACTTAGAGAGTCCATCCATACATCTGAACCAGGTGACATATACAAAGATATTTGTATCACTATATTGAGGAGTTTGGAGGATATGACTTCTAGATTGAGATCCCACTCTTCCTTCACACCCGAGGTTGTTGATACTATTTTTTGATAGTTGAGAGTTGAGGTATCAAGTGATGTTTCCTTGGAGATGGCTCTCCAAGGAAATCATCAAACGAGAGGTAATCTAACTAATGTCATTAGTAATCTAACAAATTTCTTAAGGGGATTTAATTAATATTATAAAAAATAACAAGTTAATATGTAACTAATGGAATATAAGTTAATCAACTAATATATTTCAAACTTACATATAATAATTGAACAATCAAAGCATACATATAAAACCATACATGTATACAAGCATATATATAAAAGCATACATAAGTAATCTAACTAATGTCATTAGTAATCAAACAAATTTCTTAAGGTGAGGTCTTAAGGGATGTCTTAAGGGGATCTAATTAATATCGTGAAAAATAACAAGTTAATATATGTAACTAATGGAATATAAGTTATTCAACTAATATATTTCAAACTTAAACATAAAGAAGAGAAACCATATGTATACAAGAATATATATAAAAGCATACATAAAATTCTATATATTAAAACCATTGAAGCATCAAATAGGTCCATCATATATCAACAAATTATAGTCCATCATATACATTTAAATATATCAAAAAACTATAGTCCATTTAATCCAGAGATATCAAGTAGGTCCTAACACATGAAATAGGTTTACATATTATACTTTTTAGACCAACTCAAGTGGTTCAGACCTTTCATGGAGAACATGGCATATTCTCTCATGATCCTCACTATCTAGTCTCCACTTACGATGTCCACATTGAGATTTAACTGTATGGAGACAAATGGAGGTGGAAACTACTAGGTGACTATATTGAAACATCTTATTGTTTAGTTGGTAATCAACAAAGTTAATACCATGTTGAATTACTTTGATTTTCTTGAATTATGTTCCCTCTAAAACAACTAAACCTTGAAGTCACAAATTTTAACAATATAAATTTAAACAAACTAAATTTACAAATTGAGTTCAATATATTGATGTAAAAAATATACAAACCTATGGGGAACAACATTCCATCACTTTATTTAGGTTCAAGTAACTTCATCCTCTCTGCAGTACAACGCAATGCATAATAACCAACTCCTTCTACGTTTCCACACTCACCAATCACTGCAAAGACATCTCCTGCAATATATATATATATATACACACACACACACACACACACACACACACACGTGAGATCTTAAAATTTACTTAGTTCTATAGATCTATCTATCTATCTATACATGCAGCTCAATGGGCCATATAATGTGAAATATATACTTACCAATTTTGACCGATCCTGAGATATGATCGTAATAAATAGAAATCAAAGGAACATCGTCAAAGCTTTCATCTTCATCTCTATCAAATGTATCAGTAACAAATAGTGGCACTAGATTCTGTGCACCTACATATCCACGGTCTTGATTGATGCATTCCTCATAATTGTTAGCAATGTAGTGACAATAGAAGCATGAGTACTCCCTAGTGTCCAATGTCCAATTGTGACAATTCATACTCATAACTGAATACAAATATCATGTCTTTTCTATCCTCTTGCAACCATGCGTAATTTTTGTATCCACACCTGAACAAATGCATATATAATACATTCTATAAATATAATTTGAATAAAGAATACATAAAAATTTTAAACACTCAAGAATAAATATATATATTGTGCACGCATGAATAATTTAGAAATGTGTGCATACCTTTTATCTCCCAAAATTTTCTATGTGGTACCGCTTGATTCATTCCTGATGATGTGTCATTCTCACTTGGTGTAAAATGTGTCTTGCACCATTCAACAACATCATGTGCATTTTTTATATGAACTCCCATATAATTCAGTTGATACTTTTGTAGATCATGTTTGATGCAAGCTCTAGCACCATCATGTTCACCTTTTCCATGTCCACTCTCAAATAAACTCTATTCATGTGGTATGTCTTCATTATAATGATATCGATATAGTGCATAAAATGGTCTGGATGATTTGAATTGTGTAGCACATCCATCTGATCAAACATAATGTTTATCAAATTTTATACCTTTTTTCTTTCAAATTTGCAAAAAACATCTTGAAGCAGTGTTCTATATAATGAATGGCATGTTCTCTATCATCACTTATATAAAAATGATATTCTTTCTTGATGACCCGTGCTTTAAATGTTCTCTAATTACCATCCAGATCTAATTGTGTATGTCGATAACACATGTACCATAATAGTAATTTGCTCTAAAAAAATAGTATTCCGATTGAATTGCCTTTTGATGAATAAATGAATAGTTTTCTGCGAAATCAACAACTGATACAATAGTTCCAAGTGGGAAATTGTCTCTCAGTGTTTGGAATTGTTGTGCTTTCCACTTTGTGAAAAAATCATGTTGAATGTAGGGTTGAATCAATTTTTTAATTTTGTCCTTAAATACTCCAACATTTATCTCCTCTTCTACATATTCTAATCTTTTGGATTCTTTCCCAAATTTTGTTTCATTCTTTACATATTTGTAACTCTTGCAATTTACCATCTTTGTTACATCAATCTTTTCATTTTTCAAAGGAAAAAGAGTCAAATCAGCACATGTTTGATATATTCCTTTTATGCAATCTATTTGTCCAGCTACATCATCTCTTTTGTCACATAAAATGGATGATATGAACTCACTCCGTCTACTAGGAGGAGCATTTTCAAAACTATAAGTGTATTCTACAAACTTTTGAAAAACCTGACAGTGGAGATCAAATTTAATATGATAACGACAACAACAAGTTTCAAACACTTTGTTTGTCTTGATATAATATGGCTTCAATCTTTCAAGCAATGTTTTTCCAATCTTTATATTAGGATTTGAACTACAAAATGACACATAAATTTCATGTTGTGTTGTGTCCAACCAATGTTTCGTATGATATTCATATTGATTAGCTGAAATTCTATGTCTGGTAACATCTCTACTGTTTGATGAAGGACGTGTATTATCATTCCAAAATAATGTGACCAAATTCTTGATTCCTCCATCAATCCTATCAGAACAAGGAGCTCTACACATGATTTTCCAATTGCCTTCCAAGGTGCTATCATCCAAAATGATTCTCCTATTAACATATCATGATATATTGTTTTCCTACTAAAGCCAATCTGAGATGAAATTAAATATATTTGTCTTTTTTAGAGCATAGTGTTACATACAATGGATGTCAACATAAATTTTCTTGTAATGGTCTTATCTTTTGTTTGAGATCGCTTGTCTACCTGGTTCAAACCTTTCCTAAGATTTTCAATCATATCAGTTTGCATGTCAGCAACTTTTCTCTTCTTTGATGTTGTGTCTATACCCAATAATTTTAATGCCCCTTCTAAATTTTTGTTTATAAGTACAATTGAAAGCAATTGAGCTTATTTAGTGTTTAAAAATTCTAAAATTCAGCCAATATTTCTCTTGCTCTCCTATTCATTGACCTCGTCTTAGCAAGACTTAAGGGTTGAACATTAGCAAGTGATCTCAAATTATCCACATCCATTGTAAGTAAATGATCTAAGTTTCCATTTTTTTATATTTCTCTTTATAGTTTAAGCTAAATTTATAAGTTCATCCATACCAATAGGAACACGGGATCCTGACCCTTCTCCAACATCAATTGCTTGAGCTTTCGTAGGGAGTGATCCTGACCCTTCTTCAATGTGCAATTATTCAACTTGACTTGACCATACTACTTCAGCTTGTCCTTCACCTTCTTTAGTTTTATGATAATATGCCAATGCAGCTTCACGATTTCTTTATTCGGTACCAGGTGACCTTTTACTAGCAGATTTACTTTTCCTTCCCTTCTTGTTCCCCATTTCTTCTCTCCAAAAAATCTTTTCCAAAAGATCAGCCATAAAAATTCTCTTCTTCAAAAAATACTTTGATCTAATATTTCTTGTCTCCAAAATTATGCCTTTGGAAAAATAGAAATAGCAATCCTTTTCCAAAAAATACCTTTGTAAAAATTGATTAATAATAGAAAATGCGAATTAACTTATTGCAATTCGGTAAAAAATGGAAAGAAAAAACTTTACATTTATATCATTCTAATTTTAAAAAATAAACAAATTCATCATCAGCCAACCTACTTCGTGCGAAGTACATTGCATAAAATTCTGGCGGGGTGTTTCTCACCGTACTTTCCACATAAGGGTCTTTGCGGGAAGACCCTCAGATGGCTTCGCGCGAAGACCCTAAATTGAAATTTTTCCCTCAGATAAAAGAAAACTTAAAAAAAATAGCCTTTCAAGGCATGGAACAAGGACCAAACAAGATTATTTTATGAAACACATGATGTCAAATGATGCTATTCAGAACAAGCTTTCTAATGAATATAATTTTAATACATATTGAGTTTATTGTCACTTTCAAATATTACTTTAACTAAACATAGGTTGTTTGGTCATTCAACAACCTGTCTCTTCAAGGCTTCAGAATAAATAGTAAATTACAAAAAACAAAATATGAAAAATATGTAGGAAAAGGGTATGTGTTTCACCTTTCTATACAAAAAATAAAAAATGAATTTCGATATATACAAATCAAGTTAGAGCGATCCAAGTGACCTTATGTCTAAATTACAGTTACTATCACTTTAGAACTTTATAAACTATGAAATATTTACCCAAAATGAATGAGACCAATTTCATCCTTTAGATATTTAAGTTATAAATATAATCTCGAAAGAATTACATCGTTATCATATTTTTAAAAACATTATGCTAATCCAAGTGACAGTCACTTCTTAAAAACACAATTTTTTTACACACTTTTTGAAGGAGAAGGAAAAATGAATTTAAATGAATTTAAATTTTTTTTTTTAAATATATTTAGAAATTAGAAATAAAATTCTAAAAGACTATAGTTTACATCACCTTCAAATTCCTAATACTTGTGCGGCAACAAGTGTTCGAAAGTGAAGTTTTTTCTTAGAATATTGATCTTTGTGTCAAAGTTGACCAAAAAGTGGGACCACCCATATGTGCGTGTGTAAACATTCTTTGAATGTAATTAGAGAAGTGATAGATTCTCAACCCCTTCACAATATGATTTTCAATATTACCAATTACAATACGCATTGCATGTAACAGTGTCACAAGAAACTTTTTCCAACTAAATATAAATTCTCTGTTGTAAAAACTAGAGACTACAAAGTCTTTTTCAACCTTTTGAATGTTTTTAGATATAACAATAATACCCTTCAATGCTGCTCTACTATTTTTTTCCAATCTAACTGAACAATGACTTAAAGCCATGAATTTATAGAGAAAGATACCAATAGAACCCTTGAATCAAGCTATCAAACCCCAGTTTCATCCAACACTCGAGCTAGGGTCTTTCATACAAAAATACAGTTATTAGAATGAAAATGATTTTCTTCTGCGTCTGTAATGTCTTTCACTTTCATTTTTGAAAATAAGAAAACATAAAAATGATTCCCTTCAAAACTGAAAATAATAAATAGAAAATGAAGTGATTTCTTCTTCCATTTTCAAATGAAGAGAAACAAAAAATAATCTCTTCAAAATTTACTTTTCATTTACCAACCTTTTCCTTCAAAAGACCAAGACAAGATATTACATCTATTATGGCAGTTCAAACTGTAAATACAATCCCATAAAAATCATTTTTATCTTCGCTTCTAGCTCGTGGAGAGTCCACCAAACAACTCACCACTCCTCATTGTCTTGCATATATCTAAAAACCAACTTTCAATTCCAGCTAGAAGACTTTCAACCTGTAATTGAAATCTCATCATGGCGGCTAGGGTTAGGGTCTGTTTCTCAAAATGAAAAATAACAACTTTTGTTTGTCCTATTTTTCTTTTTTCCCACGGATGAAAATTTTGTCAAATTAAACTTCCATTTCACATCTCGCTAAGGCATAAAAAAATGTAAATTATCGACATAAAACAGTGGTCAATCAAATGTAAGAGTTTGTTGTCCAGCTCAGATCCAATGAGATATTCAACTACTCACTTGACAGATCAAAATATGATGTCATTGAATGCTAAGTCATAGTATAGGTTTTTCCATGTGTGCCATTACATTATAAAAATCATTTGCGACCGGCTGTCTAAATGAATTCACTACATATGTGAGGCTGATAACATATAGTTAACTTACACTAATTTAAAATGAAGCCTGACAATATGAACTATAGTCAGTTTAAAAGTTAAATATAAAATGCACTTTGTGAATAAAGAAATATTGACATGTAATACCAATAACCTCAAGCTCAAGTACAAGAGTGTGTAAAATATAAATGAAGTTTGAGGACAAGGGAATATGTGCTAATTAAACAGTAACCTTCACCTTGTAATGTAACCATCAAGGAATGTATACAATATATACCAAAACAAGATATACCTTTATACTGAAATGTCATTACTTACATGGCTCAACATAGAACCAAGTAAACCCATGAAAATCAACAACATCTGTGAGAAGAATGGCTTCTTGTCTGCATGATAATAATCAAACAAGATATGTATCTCAACAATATAAATCTAAAAGCAAATCTTCTTCATTAAGTTATACATGAACAAGCTACTGAAGGCCAAAACCAAGTATACCAAATCTCAATATGAACAAGAGTATCACTATCACGTGTCAAAACCAAGTATGAATGTCACGTGTCCAACCAAGCATGAATGTCATGTGTCCAACCAAGATCAATTTTCTAAGCATCAAAGTGCTAGTTTTGTCACCAAGGAGAAATAACACAAAAGAGAAGTCAATAAGAATCTCATGCCATCAAAGAGATTATAGATGATTAATCTTCCTCCTTGGGTCAACTAGTTAATTCACAAAAGTCCAAAATATTCTTTGTCAATGTTTATCCTTTGGTGTAGCAGTTACTTTCCCACTATTGGGGTTTTGTGATAGGTTCCTTTCCTTGCAAATATTTAGGTATCCCTTTTTTCACAAGGTCTAAAAAGTATACCTTTTGGGAGAAAATTATTTATGTTATCTCAAATAAGATCCTATCTTGGGAACATAAATGGTTGACCTTTTCAGGAAAGATAATGATGATTAAATCAGTCTTGAATGTGGTGCCCATATACCTCATGCCATTTCTTAATATGCCAAAACAATTGGTTCAGGAGTTGCATTTTGTCGTTAGGGATTTTTTGTGGGCTAATAATGTTACCCAAAAGAAAAACAAATGCCCCTTCTTGCTTGTGACAAGTTTTTCCTTCCTAAATAACATATAATAGGGGTTGGGATTCGAGATTTGTCTCTGCAAAATAAAGCTTTGGGTGCTAAGTTATATTGAAATTTATATCAAAACCCAATGTCCAAAAGAGCTAGACTAATGTACTCTAAATACTTGGAGATTCACCAGCACGGGAGACATTATTTACTATCACCTCTTTACCTAAGAGCTCTAAAATTTAGAATTTTATTTCATCTTGTAGTGATATACTTATTCCTTATTTATCTTGGTTGATACACGAGGGCACCAAAGCTCATTTTTGGGAGGACTCATGGAACAGGTACCCCCCTTTGATGCAAATTAGGGTTGGTCTCCTTTTGAGACACTCTTGAACGATGAATGGGATACTCATGTATGTAATTACCTCACTATAGACACTTGTACATACCCCTTACATGTTATACATGAAGGACTTCTCACTCCTGGTTGCTCTTTGGGATCTCAAAAGTTTCCCCATGACAAAATTAGAAAAGAGAATGATAATTTACGTTCATCGTGAGGATGAACTTATATGGAGCCAATTTAATTCTGGACAGTGTACTGTTAAATGTGGAGATGAGGCTAATATTGATCCTGCATATGTTGATGTATGGCCAACTAAACTGCTTTGGGGCTCTTCATGCCTTCTCTAGGTTGGAGGTTTTGTATGACTTGCTATTCAAGATAGGGTTCTTATAGGGATGAGACTAGACAGGTTGGAGACTACAGTTGTTTTTCCCTATGCCTTTTGTGGCTACTTCATTGAATCTTTCGATCATCTTTTCTTACAATGTCCCTTTGTTATGGATTGTTAGTACTGTCTCTTCTCCAAACTAGGTTGGTCATCTATGGTGGGTCACGATCTTTCGTCATTTTTTAAAAGTTGGTCATTGATACATAGGACTTCATATTTTGCTTCTCTCTAGGAGATTAGCCCATCAATCATTATCTGGAATATTTGGTTGGAGAGAAACAATAGGATATTCATAAATATATTTTCATCACTAGCCAAGGTAATTTACAAGATTGAGCATTCCATTTTTGAAGTTGTTATGACTTACATCTATAAGAATATTATTCATTTAAAGACCTTCACACATTGGGATTCATTTGTTTAGAAGATCTGGCCCTTGGTAAATTTCATTCCATCCCATGGTTGTGTCTCACAAACAAGTAAGTCTAGGTCTAGAAGCCAAGCTCATTGGTCTCCTCCCCCAAAGGGCTTTTTTAAGCTTACTTTGATGGGGGCGTCTAGGGGAAACCCGAGCTTATCCAACATTGGAGCTATCGAAATGGAAGCTTTGAGTTTGGGGATTACTACTGCGCTAGCATTGTATATTATAAGCTTTGAGGGGGATTACATGGTCATTTTTCATGCAATTACAAATAAAAACAAAATTTTAGAATCTTAAATATTATATATTATCTTGATAAGGTTCTGGTTCATCTCGAAGCTTTATTTGAATACGTAATCAAACATTGCTTTAGAGAAATTAATATGATAGCAAATTTTTTTTAGCTAATAAAGCTATTGATGATTGCTTTCCCCTTCAAGATGTGTCTGGGGAATCCCCCTCTTTTCTACTCTAATACTTTCTCTTGGAAATGATGATGGGTGGAGGATCTCTTACATCCTTAAATGTTCAATCCATGTTGGCCCAAAAGATTAAATAAGCCCAAATGATTGATTACTCCCTAAATCCATTCCAATGGTTTCAAAACATCAACTTCATAGGCTGACCAATTTCCAGTACGGTCAACCTCATCATCAGACTCAATCTCCTCTATAAACATTCGGGCTGGTGGGGTGCAAAATAGAGCATCTCCTGTTCCTGCTTGAAAGGCTGGGTGTCACATCCCCGTCAATGCGATCGCAGTGGATATTTCCAAAAATATAAAAGACTAAAAGCATAAGGAAACAATACCATCAATCACAAATGATCAATTCCCGGAGAACCAACGCGCCATCAGTATTCCACCTATTCTGGCCCTTGGCTAGGTATGAAAGCCAAATCATTTAGAAAGATGCATTTTTTTAAATAGCTCATATAAATGTTCTCTGTAAAATCATTAATTTGAGAGGGATGTGAGGGACAAAACAAGGTATGGGAACCATGTGCACCCACCTCTGTAAAAGAAGAAATGCATGGAGTAATTGGGAAGCCAGGATGGATGAATTTACATGATAAGAAGTCTACGGGGGTGACCAATAAAAAATGAGGCATGGTGTTCACGTCTCAAGAAATCCGAAGTGACAGTTCATGCAATAAATAGAAATGGTGTGTGATAGCTTGAATGTGACAGTCCATGCAATAAATAGAAATGGTGTGTTGTAGCTTGAATGTGGGGGGACGACCCCTTAGCAATGGAAAAATATCAAGCTATATTTTAGAGAAGGAAGCTGTGATTGGCAGGGGCAATGAGAATGCAGCCATATTTGGTGAAATCTGGTTTCACCTAAGCCAAATTCATTCTCTTGAAAGATTATAGAAATTGATCACCAAATCCAGAATGGGAGCAGCTTGTCCTCATGCCTGCCAATGACATTTTCTTGAGAGTTTCCAAATCCTTTTGACAATCATCGTTTTGCACAGGAAGGCAAGGCAAGATAGAGATAAAACAACTTGGGGAAAAGGGTTGCAAAGACAAAGTTTAGGGTTTGAACGTCAGGCTGGCTATAGCTATGTTTATATCTTATAATAAATAATAAATATGATTGTAAGATACTTTTGCGTAATCTGATTCATTTCTTTTGAGTTTAGGTATAAGATTTTTATTACTACATGATGCAGATATAGAACTTTTAGGTATCATTTAAACTATCAATTGAATTAAGGAATTCATTCTAAAATTGTTGTTTCATTAAAATAATAATAATAATGAAGAATCTACTATGAGTTCATTGGTTGAAGATATTAAGAATATACTATTATTAGGCATATTTATAATTAGATGTTAATCTAATAGATATAGCATCTTGAATCATATAAAGTTGACTTATGTATTGACATTGCTTAGAGAAATTTTAGAACTATTGGGAATAGGAGTATTGTTACCCTTCTTATTAAGAAACTTATGATCATAATGATATCCAATATTCTATTGGGACATCATAGTATCTGATGGTTTTAATAATTTATTTAATGGCAAGGTGATATCTTCGAGATTTATTAAATATGTGATAGATCTATATGTCATGATATGACTACGGGAAAAAGAAGATTCTAGGTCAACATGATAAAGTAAAATGAAAATATATATTATTCATTAAGCTATGATGGATTATTATTTTTGATATATATGATACAACTTAATTTATAATATAAAATCTTTAACTTGTACAATATTTTGAATTATGCATGTTCTATTGTGGTAAGGCATTAATGTGGAGTTGAACATTGATAGGAATTTTATAAATATGACTTATCACATTGGGAATTGAATTTATAATTGTTTTCTTTCTATTAAGCAAAATCTCTTTTTGAAAATTGCTCACAAAACCTTACTTGGATATGATAGTGGGAGATATTAAATATGGGTGATTGTTCAATACTTCAAATGTGTATTGCATCACAATGAACAAATTTAGTATAGTAACATCCTAATTATTTTTATTGTTTCCTTACATGGCCTTCATTGTAAAGATTACCCTTGGTTTTCTCAAGGCTACCACTCTACTATGGTTGTCTAGTATCTATATAGATTATCTTTTTAGATTCTTACCTTGGGATATTAAGAATATGCTATTATTAGGCATATTTATAATTAGATGTTAATCTAATAGATATAGCATCTTGAATCATCTAAAGTTGACTTATGTATTAACATTGCTTAGAGAAATTTTAGAACTATTGGGAATAGGAGCATTGTTACCCTTTTTATTAAGAAACTTATGATCATAATGATATCCAATATTCTATTGGGACATCATAGTATCTCATGGTTTTAATAATTTAT